>JASSRZ010004135.1:9508-26926 GCA_032164315.1 Malacoctenus gilli | reverse complement strand
CGCTGCGCGGGTTTTTTCCCTGCCCGCACTTTGTTCGACAAAAGAGCGGCGTCGCCTCTCTCATCCGTCTTGATATTGCGCACGGCGGCTTTTTAATGCGCGACAGCCGGCGCTTCGGCGTTTTCCGTCAGCCTCCCACCAAAAGTTAATGACACTTTGTGATAGATGAATCTTTATCTGTTTACCCATGATGCACCGGGCCATCATTCACCAAATTATTCAACGATGACACGGCGCTCACTATCGGGAGCGTGGCAGGCATCATTCATATCTGGAACATCATCTAATTAAAAGACATCACTTCTGCCAGACAGTTTCCTTACTGCTGGCGGAGGCAAATTGATTCTCGACCCCCTTCCAGTCTATGCAAAGGAGGAATGAATAATGCATGCACGTTAAAGCCTTATCTTCTGTCCTGACAAACAATGTTGCCATGCTTTGAATATTCCTGAAAAGGTGCGCAAGGGCTCCTTATTAGCCCAGCAGCCAGACAGGTGCTGGTTTTTTTTTGTTTTTTTTTTCCAGGGAGTTGCTCTGCATTCACTGCAGCTCCTTTTCTGTAATTCCGGACGCACCGGTCGCACGGATTTACTCCACGACGGCACTCTGTTTATGAGTGCGCTTAAGGTATTTGCATAGGTTTTTATGGCCGCCGCTCACCAAAAATGTCGGCAATGAAGCGGAAAACTCGAAACCTCATCGCGTAGTTTAGCCTCGGGCGCCGTGACTGCGGTCGGCGAGGCCGCGAGGTTCGTCTGCAACCCGCAGGTCACGAAGCTGCGATTCGGCCGTTCAGTTTATCGTCAAAGCTGTTGATTATTTCCTTCCTATCAGCAGCTGAGCTCCGGACCACTCGGAGGGAAAATGAAGACGTCGCTCTCGCTCTTACATTATACTATTTTCTTTTTAACCTGAATAAGGAACATCGACAGTCGGAAAACTGATCCGTGAATCCGACTGATCCGCGATTCTTCTCTGCTGTCACAAAGATCCAGGTATCATCCAGCTCCCGCGGTGTGTCCTGCAGACACCGCGTTGGACACGGCGTTCTCAGCTGTTTTGGGAGATAACTGCTGATCTTTCACCTGCATGTTTGAGATGCAGACTGTGGTTTGATCCCGTGAGTAAGATCCCCCCCTAAGCAGGCAGGCAGGGGTCTTGGCTGGTGCTTCAGCCTGTACCCAAACTTTTACAAAAAAAAGTGTGGATGTTGCGCTTTTAAATGTCAGGAAAAGATATCTGCCTTTTTTTTCGGACAGATTGCCTTATATGTTCACACATTCATCCGTTTGATCCACCTGCGACTTCCCTCTTAACATTTTTACCTTGAAATACCGAACACCGGAGAGGATCGCTCAATAGAAAAAGCTGGATAAAGCGGCTCGGAGATGGCTGAACGGATTGACGGATGGATGTTTAAATTCCTCGCCGGCGAGCAGGTGCCTTATTGCACAACATGCTGAATCTCTGAAATGTCTATTAGCAGCAAGGGAACACTTCCATCTTCCTTTTTTTTTTTCCTCCGGTCCTCTGAGGGAGTGAAATAAAGACATAAACACTGATTTAAATGGCTGCCGGTAATGTGGAAGTGCTGCTGGTGCTGCTGAATCATCTAAGACCCGCACTTGAGTCTTTGCGTGCCTTTCCCGAAGCGACCTGATAAGTGTGTTGGCTCCGTCTATCCGGCCCGGATCGACAGTCGAACAGGTGAGCGTTTGGTGGGAAAACGGTTATCGTCTCCGCGCGGCTGCGATCCATCTGCTCCTTTTGCACTCGAGTGGAATCAGGTGAGCTGAATTTTTCCGACGCAGTTATTAGTCTCTGGAGAAAGTGGCCTTATTATGAGCCCTTTTTTTTATTCCCCCAGCTGCCTCAAAGGTGCGCCGAGGGGCCCATCTTTGAAGAACCTGAGCGTTTAGCCGAGTGAAGGAGGTCTAACGACGACCGGAGCGGGAGCAGATTCCCGGTTAACAACTCTGCCGGCCTCCAAGTATGTAAAACACCCATTGAAATTCAGTCTTGGGTGAGCAGAGGTGAGATGGCTGGAAGCACCGAGGCGACCCGCACTGAAGCGCCGACCGGAGCCGAGCTGAAAAGAGGGACGACTTCACACACACCGAGCACTCCTTCGTTTGTTCTCATCCGACAAAATCAACCTGCGTATATGAGCTATTTTCTTTATTGCCGTGACTGATGATCAGGTCACAGACACTTGGAAGAACCTCCTGTTGCCTCGCGCCAAGTCCGAAAAAAACAAATGAAGAGGTTCATAAGCACAGAGAATGCCACAGCGTTGAAGGCAGACTGGGAGAAGCTCAGTCGCAGAGGGGGGAGATTTACTCACATTAAATTTTCCGATTTCCTTGTGAGCTGTTAAGCGGGAAGCTCGCAGGGAGAAAAAAAAAATGAGATCTGAAAACTGCGAAGAAAGTCGTCGCAGTCGGAGGAACTCGACTCTTGAAGGAAATCTCTCCCCAGATTGGCTGTGGTTCCCTCCCTCGTTTTTTTTGTTCTCCGAGTGACTTGCCAGAAGGGGTTTGCTCCCACGCACAGTCACGTATGATGTGGAGAACAGTCAACACGATGGGACTCTCTCTCTCTTTTTTTTTTTTTTTAACTCTGCCATTTTTTGCTCCCGTGACTTCATTTCCTCTTTTTTTTCGGTGGCAGCTCGGAGGAAGGGGCTGATGAGACAAAGCTTGATTATGAATTCACTCCCACTGCTAAATATGTCAAGCCAGCCAAATGTCAGAGGGTCTTCTGTCAGAGGATATTGAGCTGACAGAAAATGTCAGAGGAGGAGGAGGAGGAGGAGGAGCCGCAGATGTGAGCACGGGGAGGCAACAAAGGGAGGCAGCCAGCGTGTGTTGGCGAGACCCAGGCCTGTTTTCATCCTGATGATTGAGGGGTTTTTATATCAGAACTGCTCATTTGAGATTAACCTGCTCAGCTTGAAACTGCTTTTTCTGGTCAGTTATTATTCCGTCATGATCAACTGAAAGTTTGGAGCACTTTTAAAAGACTAAACACGTTAAATTTGATCAAAAATTCATGAAGGAGGAAACATGCAACAAAAAACGGACAAGAAAACAGCTTGGAATTTCACATATTTGTAATACGCCAGTGTTATCTCTTCTTCACTTTTTGGAGTCTTAAATGAAGAAGAATACGCATTTACAAGTTCTACTGTTTTGTGTAGACATGTTTCTGTATCTGTTCTTCTTTGAGAGTCTAACCAAACAATGACGAACCAAATCTATCACTCACATACAAAAAAAGATTGTTATTTTGCTGGATCCCCTGACTGAAGTTTCAGTAATCAAAGAGCTATTTCTGTACTTTTCTATATAAACGGGAGGAGCGCACACGACGACTGTCAACATTGTGTACCGAGTGCACGACAGATGAACACGGGAGTTCACCAGAGCTTCTCAACACTGATCGACTTTCTAGTTTCATCTCCAATTTGTCTTTTTTCTAAACTATTTAATTCCATCCTGATAAAAACTGCCTTCCAAGAAATACACTGAGTACCCATCTCTCGGGTTTCCTCGTCTCTCACTTGTTTTGTCCTCGGACTGTCAGTCATCAGCAGAGGCAACGTGAAATGTTCTGACCTGCGTGTGAGGTGACTTAAAATGGAAATCTGACTGACTGGCTGCAATGAAAACAATTCCAAGGGTCCCTGTCAGCAGATATTAAACACTATTATGTGATCGTCACCACTGTAACTCTGGAGCAGCAAAGAAATTCATCAACGGATTGACAGTTTCGACGCTGCGGGGAAAGTGCGGCTCGCTCCTCAAACCCTCAAAGTAAGACGTCAAAAAAACGGATGACACTGTGAATTTAGATTGGAGGAGTCTCTAAGGTTTAAACATCCAAAACGACTTTGCGCTAATAAATGAGAAACAGTCGGGAGTGAGAGTGAGTATGCATAAAAGGTAAATTTTTCAATAAATGTGTGCCAATTACTTTTTCCATGTCATGAGTTTCAACAGATTCCTGCAGGTTTTTTATGGGTTCAAATTAGCCCTTTCTGTAGCAGGTTGATCATAATTATCGCATTACTGTCCAAATGAGTTACACTTAACTGCTGAAAAACGACGTGGACGCCTCAGTCGCAATATTTATATGCGGGGATGATGTGAGCAATCAACTTCAGCACAAATAATAAAACACATCAGGAGCGATTACGGAGTGTTGACTGAGGCGCCGTGACTGAAACTTTAATGGGCCACATCTGATCTGTGTTGATTCACGTCATCGAAAGGATGGAAAAAAAAAAAAAGCCACTGCTTGTCGTGGATTTCAGACATGGAAATGATCCGTTTTTTGAAGGGAACCAACATTTGACCAGCGGGCCGGCGTTGCCACGCGGCCGTCTTCCTGGGAGGACGCTGCACTCACCGAAGGCCGTGTAGAACTCCTCCCTCGTCAGGTGCTCGTCGTCGTTCACGTCGTTGTACTTCAGCAGATCGAACAGGGTGCAGTCGGAGACGTCCTTGGACAGCCCTTCTTGCTTGATGACCTTTGGCGAGAGTGGACAGAAGTTCGGTGCATGAGTCGACGGTACGTTTCTGAATGAATGTGTTCAGCTTTTCCGACAGAGACGCCCACAAATCACACGGGATCAGCGCTTGAAAGAGAGCATGAATTAAATGGGGAGCGCACATGCTGGCCCACCGGCACTTGAAGAAACGCCCAGTACATCGTCTTGCCCAAGGACACTTTGGCACAGGGACTGAAGGACGACACACTGCCCGCCTGAGCCACAGACGCCACCTTGACCTTTTGATATGTCTTAGTTGGAGCATTTCAAAAAATGATTTCCAATTGTTTTGATTTTTATTAGACCGTGAAATTAAAAAAAAACTGATCTCAGCTAAATATCGCAAAAAAAAAAGTTGGGACACCACATTATATTCAGGCTGGCAGTGTTTCTGAGTCTGTGCAGCTGAAAGTGGTGCAAACGAATGCTTGTTTTTTGATTCGGTGCCTCAAGTAAGGCACTTATCACCAGAATGCTGCTGGTTTGAGTCCTAAAATGGTTTGGGGATCGAGGTGGGGAAAAGTGAAAGGCACAGCACACGGATCAGCTTCCACGACTGGAGCGCCAGCTCATTTTTTCTCGTGCATACAAGCCAAAAGTGCTCCTGCAGCCTGAACTCACACACACTCAATAACGGGAGCTGCTCACTGTTGAGTTTGAGTCAGTTTGCGCAGCTCCCATTCACATCAATCCCTGAACTGTGACTCTATTGCATTAGATACATGCAAGGCTTTAGTTGATTTAAAAGAAAATTAAAAAAAAGTTGAAGACCTTATCAGTGTTAACAGTCGCACAGCTTTCCTCTCACTCAAAAACTGAAGGCTGTCCCTTTGCTTGGATTCAAAGGTAGCCTGCTCGTACGATCCTCAATATTGGCTGTGGCACAACGTCACGTCTCACAAAGCCCCTCCGACACCCTTGAACCGTCTCCGCTCGGTTCCGACACACAATGCAGCAACAACTCCTCAGGAGACAACGAGCTTAGTGCCAGCTAAAAGGTAAGAAACGAATAGACGCCTTTTCGTGCTGACATGGACATGCGTTCCTTGAGTCTGCACGGAGGAGACGCAGGAGAAAAGGCTTTTTGTAGGGCGAGTGAAATCCTGCCAAATGGAACGCAAGACTGTCTCGCGGACCACATGCAAACAATTTCAGAGGTCGGCTTCTCACTTGGTAGATTCAGCTTGATTTGAAACTAATTTGTTCCGGAGAGCTGATGTGATCACTCCCACGCTGACGCAACTCAAAGTCTGCTCTTTAGCTGCGGTGAGCACGGCCACCGGCTCGCTCCTGAACTGTCCCACGCTCTCGCTTTTCCACCCCGTGTTGCTCCGCTGAGGCTCGCTGAAGTTTGGCCACAGTGGAGGATGAAAAAGCCACAAACACTGAAGGTTTCTTTTTTTTTGGGGGGGGGGGGGTAATCATCCTGCTCCGACAGCCCCCCACCCTCCCCACCCCCCCGCACCACGGCTCCGGCAGTAAAACATCCATCACACTCGATCTGCTGTCAAACTGCTGATCACGAGGGACAGCTTTATACATCATGAGCATCGTTCTCCGGATCGCCGCGCCTCCGCTCCCGGACGACTCGCCCAAAAACTTAGGAGTCACCTGTCGTGACAAATCCTTCGTGTGCCCTCCAAAGACCGTGCGGATAATGAGTGTTGCGTGCAGCACGAAAGAGGCTTACTATAATTGGTTTGATGAGACTGATTTGTTTTTTGTTGTTCTACTTACAGTCACATGTTGATTCATTTACTCTTTTTTCTGTAATTAAATTCCTACTACTTCGGGTGTTTATTAAACCCTGCCGACAGAGATTAATGCATCAGTTTTTGCAAATATCTAATTTTTGTAATCAAATAAATGTGGCAGCCACACAAAGCCGTCTTTGAGATGAATCAAAGTTTGAATTAATCTCCCAAAAAAAATTCTCGCGTTTCCGAATGCACGGCAGAGACACGACAGCTCCGCCTCTCCCTTCACCTGTGTGCTCATTGGCTGCTACACTGCCTCTATGTCTTCTTCTCTGTTTTGCAGGCAGCGTTACAGCTCCGCCTACAGGCCCAGCATTCACTGAGATTCACAGTTTCAATTTCGGAAATGGATGGTTGATAACTGGCAACGCCAAAAGCTGATGGACGCTGACAAAGATTGTGTCAAACGTCCTCGTTTATAGCGCGACATCAGGAATCCAAACATTATCCTCGAAGCTCCTTCCTCTGTGTGACCTGCTGTGACCGTTTGACTTCCAGCAGGTTTGGCGGAGTCACATTAGAGCCTCACAGAACCACACAAACTCGAGCAACCCCCCGTTCAACTCAGAGGGGGGCGGGGGGTGAAGAAGCGGCAGCCTGGACATGCTCAGGTGGCCTCCAGCAGACCTGTAAGCTAAATGATCTGAGACACATCACTGATGAGAGAAGCAGATGTAATGTTTATGGAGATTGCCGCTTCTGCCTGTTTCAAATCGAAAGTTAATTTATAACGGCGAAGGAACATTGGCTGATTAGTCAGACAGAACGCCATCCACACTATTACACCACAATTTGCTGCATAATTTCAGACATTACACACGGAACATCCTCTAGTAATGAAGACATTATGCGGCGCAGCTCTATGTAAACATGATATAGAAATTGGTTGGAAAAAAAAGAAAAAAAAAGACAGCAAGTTTCTGTCTGCTTTTATTGGCTGGTGGCAAGGTCACAGCTGTGCTCCACTGTCCTTCATTAGCTGACGACCATCATCCAGAAACACAGCCGCACATTTTTAATTACACCCGTGCTTGATGGCGCCTCGGTTCAAATTGGGAATGTTGCCACTCCGGCTAGACTGGATCTTGATGTGTTTGAACTTGGGACAAAAAGGGAGAAATCGTGACGACACTTGGTGGACATTTTCTGTATTCGCGTCCGTCTAAAAGTGTCCTGTTTTGATCTATTCTGATCCCTGCTGACTTGTTGAAAATGTTTTTATTTCTGTATTTATTGTCACGATGACGGTTTGTGATTGATGCATCAGATCAGGCCGCTCAGCCTGATTGTGCTGACGATGACTCACGGTGTCAAAATCAAGCGACCCGTCCCTCCATCCGTCTTCTGGGCCTCGCTTTGACTCGGGGTCAAAATGATGGATGAACGACCTGATTTTTACAAACCGCTGCTGCCCGTTTTCTTCCCATTATCTCTCTGCAATCTCAATTTCCACTTCCTCTTGTTTAAATATCATTATAAAACAGTTATACTGGCGCTCACAAGCGCTGACCTTCATCCCTTCCGCGTGTTTACACCCCCCCCATGCTCGGACCAGCCGGGGAGTGTCCGGCATGGCCGTCGTTCATCTATCACCCTGCCTCTCCACCGGCAGCGACATTTAAACTCCAGATATTTTATCTCGAGCTGTCGTCGAAGGGTCGAGGGGGCGTCAAATCGTTGGTCTGCAGGGTCACCGTGCTCTGCGCTTCGGTGTCTTCCCACTTCGACAAACCTGAATCCGATGATAACAGGATTAAACTCTGCAGGAAGCCTGACAGCGGCTCAGTCCTCAGAATCAAGTGCGCTGAAGAAGCGAGATGCCCTAAAAACATGCAGGACGGTAGAGATCCAGGACCAGGATTGTGCATCATTTTCGGTAACTACGCTCAATTTTTGCCAACACGCTTCCATTCCAACTTCTCTTTTTTTTCCCGACCTCCCCCTACAAACATAATAAAATACAGTAGCGCACCCATGTACAGAGTTAGCTGTCAAGCCTTTACACAAGCACTGGTAGGAGGGTGTTGAAGGTTATGCAGCAGAAGATTTGAGTGGGAATGTGTGTGCTTGGGTTTGAGTGCAGTTCCTGTCAGAAAAAAAAAGAAGCGCGCGCACGCACACACACACACACACACACACACACACACACACACACACACACACACACTCACACACACAGAGCCTGCTTCAAGATTTGCACATTCTGTGTTCCAATTCTGCCACTGAAAACAAGATTCTGTCACTAGAAACACAGTGCATGTGGCCTACAGTCACCTTTTCATAAGAGTAGTGAAATAATAAAAAAAAGAAAGAAGAAGATGGCAGGCAGTATTCTGAGGTTTTACACGTAGAAATGTTATTAAACTTCTGTGGAGGTTGGAGGTTTCTAAAGTATCAGTCAGGAAAAAGGCACGCCGGAGTTCAACGGTTTAGAAAGCACGACTGCGACGCACGGATAACAAACCTGATGGAACTATTGGACTTAAAGTGTCCTTTATGGGAGGCGCCGGTTGTTTATGAGACACAAGTCGGCACGGCGGAGTATTCTGTTGAGTGTGAACAAACTGAACAATGCAAAGACAAAAAAAAAAGAGAGAAAACGGAGTTAAGATTTGCCATTTTCAAAGGTCACCAAGGACTGAAAGGGCAGCCACCAGGCTGCTGCTGCTGCCCGAGCCCCGTCATGTGCACGCCGTCGCTCTTCAGGTGAGCCAGGGTGAGACGCTGTCAACCAAGAATTTCAAATGAGATCAGAGACGTCTCCAAACGTGAAACGCTGCTGCAGGGCAACATTTCTATTGGGGTTTTTTTTGGGGGGGGGTTAAACTCTTGATAGACTTGTGATTTTTCTTTCTCTGAGCACTTTATCTGTTCGCAAGCAGAATCAATTTGCATGAATCTTAATCTTGTTGGGGTTTTTTTTTCCGTTGGCTTCCTCTTTTGTGAAGTTAGAAAGGATGCTGCGACTGGGCTCCAGTCAACTAATTCGACGGTGGCGTGTCGGTAGTTTGCTTTTGTGTGTCACAAAACGCAGACGCTTCCCAGGGAGAGAAATCAAGAGCTGAGCTATCAATCCTTTCAAATTTACATTCTGCATGAAAAACCGAGCACAACAACATTAGGACTCATTAAAGACATAATCCATAATTACATTCAGGCCCCCTTATGGTGAAATACTGTCAGCCCACAACTGTCTTTGTTTATTAGGTGATTAATTAGATTGATGATGCAATTCTGCTGCGATGTTTATCATGCAAATGTCTTGCAGTCGTTCCACAATGAGGTGAATCCGTACTGAAAGAGTTTAGACACTTTTTTCCAGACTGCTAGCATGTAGACAATTGAACAGTCATTGGGTTCAGAAGACCGCGGCCCCCCCAAGGGGAGGCGTCACACATCACAGGCGGGGCCCCGCGGGCTGTGCCTGCTCTGATGTTGTCAAAATTAGAATAAAACGTTCCCGAGACGAGAAGAACAAAACAGTTTTGAGAGTATGGAACAAACTGGCCTTTATTTTGAAAGCTCCTTCCTGCTTCTGGATATTAGTGAGTGTGAGTGTGTGAGAGGTCAATTGTAGGGGAGCAGGTGAGGAGACTTGACCTCAGTTGACAAGCGAAAAGCAGCTATGTTTAAAGCTGTGTTAGCTGAGGTCGGGAGGGGGGGGGGAGTAGACCCCATAAAGGCGGCCTGCAACCCACTGATATTTGAATCTTTGCTTTGTACCTCAGGAAATGAGCCTTGTGTCGCTGTGGCTTTGTACCAAATTGGCCAGACTTTCCACACGGAAGAAGGATAAAAAGGAGAGGAGTGCAAAAAACAAAAACAAAAAAAACCCCCAAAAAACAAAGCAGCTCCCGGGAAACCAACGAAGGCGCATCTTCGTCTGGACGTTAATTACTACGCACTCACATCAGTCAAACACCTGGGGGGAGAGGTGGAGCAGTACACTTTGGCCGGGAGTCGAAAGAGCGGCATCACTAAGAGCTTTGAAAAACCCGTCCAACGTAATATTAAGGAGCTTGAAAGGGCGTATTCATATTCACACTGAGGGCATGCTGGCAATATTATTCAAGGGAAAAAGCACCAAACAAAACGCTTTGTTGACTACGAATTTCACTTACTAAGCATTGATTTCTCTCATGCTGGCACGGAGGCCTTGTTTAATGTAAAAACATGGAAAAATATGGAAATCGTATGAAAAGTGGCAAAAATATCACTTTTTGAAGGGGATATCTGGACGCCTTCGACTCCCAAAAAGTGAAATATATTCAAATTAATCTAATGAGTTCTCCTCCACTGAATGAAAAGGGCACTGACGGTGGTAACCAAGGTGACCCCCGTACAGATGGGATAGCCGACCGGATCGGCGCGACGAACAGAAGAGAAACCCACACCCCCCACTTGTGGAAAACACCACGGGCTGCTTACGCCTTCAATTATTCAAATGCGCTCCCTATAAAACCAGACCTCAGGTACTGAGGGACTTTATTTGTAATGCACATTATATCTTCCTCCCTCGCAGCAGCCACCGGAGCGAGCTTTGTTTCGCCGTCCCTCCCGGTCGCGCCGGTCAAAAGCGGCAGCCTCCCAAGAGTTCTCCTTTGACCCACATTGCTTTTCAAAAGATTTACCCAGGAGCCCGGCGCCTCGGCTACCAGAGGGAAGGAGGTGGGAGGAGGAAAACGGACGCGATTACCGAGGACATGAAAGCTCCTTGTGGAAGCACCTGAACACACAGATGGTTTGGTAATTTGGAGTTAGGTTTTGATTAGACATTCAAATGGAAAAACGCTGTTTTGGCAGACGGAGCTCTGACGCTCTGAAGCGTCATGAAAAGGAAGCTGCTCCTTGCTTGTATGTCTGAATGCAGCTATTAAAAGGAAATTGGCTGCAGTTGCGCCGCAATCCCAGAACGAATAAAGCGCATTCTTGCTTGGAATTTCGCGAACACCTTTCCCATCGACGCCCTTACCTGCGAGAGCTCGCTGGCGCCTATTTGACCGTTGTTGTCGGCGTCGAAGCGCTTGAACATCAGATCGACCAGCTGCTTTTTGGCCGCCATGCTGTCCCGGTGGAGCCCCCGCGCGGACGAGCCCATGTAGCGCTTGTCGTGCAGCTCCAGCGTCTTGGTCTTCAGCCGGCGGTACTCGCTCAATCTGCAGTTGTCGTCTGGGGAATGAAGGACACGAGGAAGGATTACAGTGGAGAAAACGTTGAAAACGAAGAATAAAGAGGGGAGGAAGGCATGAAACGTCCCGCAGCCTGGAGGAGACCCTTTGTTTTCTGTCTCTCCCGGATAAAGACCCAAAAATGCATGATGCATCAAGACTTTTTGAACTTTTGACTTCAGTTCTTAACACAAATAGATATGAGTTTCTTTGAATAACCTTTATTTGCAAACTAAATCCAACAGCTTACCTCTAAAATAACCTACGTTGAGTTTTGTTTGGGAGCAGTTTGAAAGCAAACCTGCTGTTGACATGCAGCAGTGCATGTCGGTGCTCCTCTGCTCATCTGCTCAGTTTTATCATCTCTTAACAATAACAACTGAAACTTTGAGAAGATATAACAAAAAATAAATAAATCTAAATAATATCATAATGTTTATCTGTTCAAAGAAGGCTCTGGACAGGGACTCAATAGCCTGAAAAAGAAGTTAAGGAGGAATGAAAATTAAGGAAACAGGACTAAATATTTTAAAAACCAAGATTTGTAAGAAAACATCCAACTCGAGTAAATTCTATCCCATCCGCATGAACAGCTGAGTTTTTCAAAACTAAACCAAAACAATTACTTTTGCTGTGCCAGGAACCATTGTTTGAGATGACATTCAAATAATGAAGATACAAGAAATGATTATGATTATTAAATACCTGAAGGATCTCCTGGAGCCCAAAAAAAGAGATTTATAGACCTGAATGATCATTATAACACTGATTGCAATCTTTTAATTCTCCGATGCCAATTAGTTCCTATGCGAGCCAAAATCCCCCCCGAAAAGCCATTTCATAACACAATAAGCTCCTGTTTCTCTTCAGCAAAGCCCAAACAAGAGCATGTCTACAATTGTCTGCATCACAATAACAAATGCTGAGGAAGATTTTCCCGAGGGGAGCGCAGACGGTGACAGACGTGCCGCGTCTCGCCGCCTCAGACTCGGGGAAAAGCCGCCGCCTCGCCAGCACAAAAGACACTGACGAGCAAATCCATCACGCAGGTGTCAGGAGCGAACTCTGACAGCAACGGAAAACACCACGGCGCTGTATATACAATCCGCCCTCAAAAAGGCTCCGGATCAAAAGAAGTCAACCGCATGAAACGGTGTTCGGCAGGGTGGCGCGCAGCCAAAGAGGAGATAATGACTGGAACTGCAGGTTGACACATGCCAAATCAGCCGCTCATTGTTGGATCTGGAAGTATTTCTCTGCTAATAACAGTTTTATTAGCTGATGTCAACCAGCCCAACGAGATGAAGGAAAAACCTTTTGTTGTTTCGCCCGGGATGCTTTTTTAAATCCTTGGGGAGGACGCTGACGTCTCTGGCACAGTGTGATCACTGACTCAGGGGAGGGGGGGAGAAAACACAGGACTGTGGGGGAACAGAAGTCTGTAACCAGACGGAGGAACTTTGCAGGGGATGATCAGGCAGGAAGGATTTTGCGAGCGCGGTAATGAGTTCTCACCGAGAGCTGATGACTAGTTAAGCAAACCAATAAGGTGTCATTACTAGATGCAGGGATCTCCTTTATAATGCCACGAACCCCTCCCAGCGACTCCTCGGTGAAACGACTTGAGCAATCAGCGAGCATTGAGATGAGATACTTGATGCCAGCTCGGGCGCTAACTAGCATTGTGGTCTAAGAGGAAGTTTTCCCAACACCGCCAGAGAAATCAAGGGCTTGTCACACAAGCTATCAAGTCATCTTTATTTTCATTTCACTTCCATGTGACCTTGTGAAATCATCATGTATTCATGCCACATCAAATTTTAGTGTTTTGACTGAGAATGTGGGAGCTGCAGTGTGTGTGGAGGTAGTTTTGGTTTAAACCCCAAATATACAGGTAGAATATTCATTTTGAAGACATATAAAATCAAGTGCACACAAAGATCAGATGTAAATAACAGAGTTGAGTAAGTAAACCAAAGGGAGACATAACAGTGATATTGTTTTTTTATGTTGCCATTTGTCTTGACTTTCTTGAATGGCTTCAGATTGAGACGAAGGACCAACAGATCCACGTTTTCTTGCGTGAAACTTTCTTTCCACTTTCTTGCCGCTGACATGTGAGACACCACCTTGTTGTGTCGAGTCTTTTCTGACTTCCAGATAAACTGGACAGGAAGTGAAGTCGAACTTCCTGTGTTTCATGATGCAATATATCGTCCAGATCAGGAAACAGGACGAAGAGAAAAACGAAGCATAAATGATCTCTTTGTTTCCAACCTCCTCTCACTTTTTTACATTTTGTAGCTTGGATGTTTGGTCTTATTTTTTTGCATTACAAGACATTTAGATAGGAAACACTCTTATCCTGGTTCCAGATTTCAGTGTTTGCCTATTCGATGTTTGATTTTTGTCATTTGCTACAGGAAGCGCAGCATGCTGGGATACACCGCTCTCTTCCTTTGTCCATTTCCTTTCTTGCGTCTCGTCTCCCGTCTGGCTCTGGTAACTTGCACATCCCTGAACTACTTTTCACCAGACCAATTACTTCACTTGGCATGATGTGTTTTCCCATTCTTCCAACACTCGTGCGACTATTTTCACATATCAATGCGTGCGCGCATGTCAGGTCAGACGGTGGGCCGAAGTAACCCGGCGACGAGACCGCCTCTGTTCTAACCCTTTTCTGCGGGATCTGAGAGGGTCCGGGCCTTATAAATATGTTCAACAGGGTCTCGCCTCTTCCGCTCTTTCTTCAATTGTTCTCGGAATTCATCTCTACAACCTTTAACTCAGAGGGGATCTGCCAAAACTGCGTGCTGAGTTCAGATTCCCGCACCCTCCTTTTTTCGCCACGTTTAAAATCTGCCTCATTACAGCGTGGAACAGAGAGGGGAAGGTTAATAAGGGTATTATCTGTGCATTTCTATTCCATACAGGGCACCGCAGGTCAAGTGAACGATTTGATGAGGGTGAAAAAGATGCAAATCATAAGCTATGACTCCTGCAATTACCCACTCTGAACTGGAAGGGATGAGCGGGACCACATTAGAGATCGTGCTCTCGAACACGAGCTTCAAAACAACAAGTGAACCGAAGCATCACAGAGAAGACTGATGAATGTAAACCAGGAGCAGAGGGAAGGCTGCTGGAGCCGCTGCCAGCGGCCCGCTGATGTATCCCGGGTTCACTTCACTTCACAAACAGCCTCGTTTTTTTGGTTTGTTTTTCTGTTGTTTTTTTAAACACAAGACCAGAAATGAACACACATCTCTGACTAAGAAAGCTGCCGTGTGTTCTGCAACAAAACTTCACCACAACAACGCCGGTGTGCTGGGCAAAGCGCAGCACAATATATCTCAGGATATTGTGGTGGGATTTCCATCGCTAATAAACCACTGACAGCTGCTAAAAAGTCTGCAGGTGTCAGAACGGCAATTCTACCTGCATCGAAAACGAGCTACAGGAAGGTTTCGCAGCACTTTCGCAGCCCGTCACGTCCACTGCTGTTTCTACACCTCCATCAGTCCCTCCAACTTCTTCTCAGTCCTGTTACAAACCGACTTGAACGAGTTCTGTGCTTTGACACTTTTCCCGACTCAAATGATTGTAACACAACAGCAGCAAAAAGTTCTACTTGACCAAAACCAACTGTGATGAGACCGAACGCAGCCTGCCTTCATTACGTTGCTTCAGCTTTTAAACTGGCTCCGGCACTGCTGTTCTGAACCGACAGCAGTCGAACCGATCACTTGGAGTGCCTGATTTTGCGATGATCTTTTTGGATGGATTAAGTGTGAGGCTGCATTTTTCCAGCTGGAGGGGAATTAGACATGGGCGAGAAGCTCTGGAACAGCGCTTGGGTTTGTTTTAGCAGCTACACCTGTCAGCGGGACACAAACTGAGATGTTGACAGATGTCGAGCTTGCACGCGCAGTCTGAAGCTTCCGGCAACTAGCAGGGTGTGAACGACAACAACAACTGTGGTGACTGGTAAATTCTTGTTTTTGCCCAACGACTGCAGGTAACAAGCCAACTCTTGAATTAGGAAAAAAAAAATAGAAAAAAGAAACAGCTTTGACTGTCAAAACAGTGGCTGGGGGATTCTTAAGAATCGGAGACAGCGAGTTTAATACTTCTTCCGGAAACAGTTTCAGCTGTTGGAGCGCAGACGGCGGGATGCTGCATATCATGGGGCCGCGGACTGTTGTGACAAGCGTCAGTGCCAGAGAAGCCGCCATGGTCGCAAATGGCGAAATGAATAAAAGATAAATGGCTGCTGGCGTTCCCGGGAGATATGAAGGTCAACTACGTCAAAGGAAGCATGTGCTGGCACACACACACACACACATAGACAGACACGTCCGCACGCACACAAACACCAGCGCACATGTGTATACAAGCACAGCTGTGTGCACGCACACAAATTATCATGCACAGTCACACACCTACGCACAGCCAAGTATTCAAACAGCACATGCCTACACAGGGGAGGGTAAGCATTAATTAGGGAATGGCTACAATAATCTGTCAAATTAACTAAGCCAACACTCCTTAGTCAAAACAGCACTTCGGGGAATGAGTAACAACTCAGCAGAAATCTGTTGTTCTTTTCAGTCCAATTGATTCCCGTGGAATCGAGATCTACGGGCTTTAAGGGGGCCGATTCTCCCTCATTCCCAATCTAAGTATTGCGTAAGTGCCTGAGCCACACAAATTGCCTTCCAGTTGAACGGAATACCTCCAAACTCAGGCTGCGCGTTGACTCCGTGAGGCGGCTGGAGAGGCCATTAATCAATCGCCGGGTCACAAGCTCCGTGTTTTACCTTTGAATGGCGGCTGAGTCACTTGCTGTTACAATAAAGATCCAATTATACACGGAGACGGCAAAATGATGGAAAGCTCGACAACGCGTCGTTGACGGGGTTACGTAAGAAAGAGAGAGTTCTTGGTCACTACGCGAGACACAAAACACATCCTCTTGACTGGATGCTACTTGTTTTCAATACATTGTGCTCTGAACTAGCTGCTTGTCTATGGAAAACGCAGCACAAATTAAGTTTTTTCGTACACATTTACACCAGAATATCTCTAAAACTGCATGAATGAGCAAGCAAAGGGGTTTACATTAGAGATAGGGTTAGGTAGCAAGATGCCACACGATATCCTTTATCCTTACAATTTGTGTTGTAATGTCTAAAGACATATATCGATGTCTTATGGTCTAAATAGCAACATAGAGGGTAGAAGAGCCACACGCTCTGTGTGTGCGTGACTTCTGTACTTCCTGTGAGGCTTCACACACGGTCCAGAGACTTTGACCTTCACAAAAGCTGCTTTCAAGAAAAAACGTCACCGTCTCCACAAAAAAAAGAAAAGTCTGAGTTTTGAAGTCGCGTTCGCCAGCGGAAATCCCCACTGTGAACGAAAGTGGCTTCATTCAGCTTCAATCATGAACTGACTCGCTTTTTTTCAGATTTGTTTTGAACTGCTACTGCGTCTGACCTGATTCTCCCTTGTCCCCTGTGCAATCAATGAAAATTTTTCCATTTCAGGACTGAAGTTCATTCATTATTAATGAGCCGTTCTACCGACGGCACACTTCCAATGTGCAGCGTTTCCACGAGAGGACGCAGCGCTGATAGCGCTGTAATTGGACGTCTATTGTCGGACTCGCTCTGCAATGAATTACAATATCGCTGCGTTTGCCACTATTAGTCAGGTGTGAAGCAGATGACATTTTCACTTGGCCAGAAGGTTTTGTGGAAAGCAGCTGATGTAAGTGAACTGGGTCATGTTGAGTCAGGCTGCGAAAGCTGCTCAGCCACTCAGCTTTTACACAAACGTCATCCAACCAGATCCAACACTCTGTGACACCAGAGAGAGGACTGTGTATCTTTGAATAACTAAAAAGTAAAATAATAACTGCAGAGTGGGTGCACTC
>JASSRZ010004122.1:0-35586 GCA_032164315.1 Malacoctenus gilli | reverse complement strand
GGGGGGCCGGCGAAGAAAAGGCCCTCTGTGGGACCGAGCAGAGGGCACTGCCGACTTTACATTAGCGGAGAAAGAAGCAGCAATGCATTCAAGTGTCTCATTTAACACAAGCAAAAGGGGGGGGCAGTCCAGATCCGGGGACAAAGAGGAGCCTCTGATGTCCGGAAAAACACATGAGCAAATGGCGGATTGAAAGGACGGGATTTGCTGGAGTGCACTTCAGTCGAGGGCCCGACGCCGGAGACGCCGCTCAGCTCTGAACCTGACGTCCCGAGGTTCGACAGAAAGCTCAACAATGAAGAGAAAGATAAAAGGAAGGACGCTGCTGAATAAAGACACTGAACTACCTGCTGTTTGGACACAGGAATTCACAGGAAATGGTGAAGGGACACGACACTATTCAGGCAGTCACAGTCAACCGTGCACCCACACTGTGATGGTGATGGCTGCCATGCAAGGTGCTCGTGCTCCATTGGGGGCAAGATGGGGTTCAGCATCTCACACGTCCTCTCATCACCACGGCGATGGAGATGACGCAGAGTCTAATCAAAGCATTGATTGCTGAAAGACGAGGCACCAATAAAAAGCTACGATCATCACGGCCCTCTCGAAGCCCCCCCCCCCCCGCCCCCAAGTTCATTTGTGAGGACAGACAATACCCAACCCAGCATTTCCTGGTTATTTAGCGTCGTGAATCGAGCAAATGCTCTTTTTATTTGATTGAAATAATCACGCTGAAGCATTTTAAAAGCTTACTGACGGAAAAAAGACCTCATCCAACCCCACTGGGAGGACGCGGCTTTGTCAGAGAGGCTCTGTGCTGGTTGAAGTACCTGCGAGTTCACACACATCCATCGCGGCACTCAGCGTGGTTGGGAAGGGGGAGGGGCTCTTAATGAACACTTCCTGTCAGTGGGTCTGTGCTGAAGGTCCTCCGTGTTCCCGGGCCGGGCGGGATGACTTCAATACATCGATTTGTCCACCGCCCCCCCCTCCCCCCACCCAGCGTGCTCGTGTTTCAGCCTGGATGGTGTCGGGTGGACGCCGACTTGCGTCCCATCTTTGTCTGGAGCGTTTGTGACGCGCTGCGACTGTCCTGACAGGCAACGGCAGGACTTAGCAGCGTGATTAGCATTTCAGTGTGAATGTTAGAGCCATCATTTCACAGCCAAGGACAATTTCCTGTGATGGCCACCCGCAAACGACCCATCTCTCGTGAAACCCCAGTGATGATCTTTTGATGGGAAACAAAAAAAAACTCATTCCTATCAAACACGATGTTAATATTAGCAATGCTCAGCAATAAATACCAGATTAGTCTCCATAGTTGAAAGTTTATCAATCTAGCCACTAGCTGCTCGTTAGCCAGGCATGCTAATGCTTAGCTAAGAAACAGCTGCAGCTAATGCGGCGCTCGAAACTATCTCTCTATGAGAAATAGCTGTGGGAAGGTTGAAACACTGCCACCTAGTGGTACAAAAACAGGTAAATTAGGATTTTTGGTGCTGATGTTCACTGTTTAGTGGGAGTTCTTGAGTTACAAAGGTAGAACTACCAGAATTTTCCCCAAACTACCCAGCTCCAACCAATTCTTTGCAGCATACCAGTTTAAAAGCAGCTGTATTATCAGCTGTCTTTACCATCCTTCTCATGAAAAAGCTGATAAAGCTGGACTCTGTTGACCAGGATCATATTTATCCAGTAGCACAGGAGTACAAAAGTAGTGTTCATGCAGTCTGAAATAAGACGAGGTTGAAACAGACTCAGTGAGACTGCAACCGGTCATTCTGGGTAACACTAAATCATCTCTAAAAAAGCTCAAACTAAAGCGGATAAAGACACGATTCAGCAGAACCTGAGCGATTCAAACCTTTTAGTTATTCAGAGCAGTCTGTGTTTTTGCCTCATTTCACCTTCAGGCTTCAGTCACACGGTCGTAAACACAAATGTGTGTCACACCGAGGGTGAAAATTCAGGCAAAAAAAAAAAAAGAAAGAAAAGAAAGAGAAACAAAAGTGAGACATAACAGCTCCAAGCGTCCACAACTCCTTTCCGTGCTAACCGACCTAATTTGTCTTCCTGAGCTGCCTCTTCATTGACTCCACTGTCTCGATTTGGTTTCTAGGTCAGAGTGGTGTTGAGCCGACGCGCAGCGTCGAGCCCGCGAGCCAATCGGGAGCCGGGATTGGCGGAGCGGATGCGAGGAGGAAGTGGAAGCAAGCGGGATCTTTCTGGATCCGTTTCTGGTCTCCGGGGATTCGAAAAGCTCCAAAACACTGGAGGACTCTCAGCCTGTGCTGCGGTGGGGCTGGGGGGCTGGGGGAGGGAGGGCAAGCTCCCCCTGGGCTTTCCTTGGGGAGGGATGGGTTAAAATCACGGGACCCATCTGTCAACCACACACACGCGCACACACCAATTAAGTCGCCTTTGCCCAAATCTACTCGAATCATCCGGCGATGAGCCGTGACTCATCGGTGACATTTAAACTGGACAGCCGGCGAGCATCAAACGAATACCGGACGCCAAATAAAGGACAAAGTCTCATCTTCTGTTGGAATACATCAATTTATCCCAGGGAGGAGACGATGAACACGAGGAATGGAACCACAGTGTGGACAATAGGATTCGGGTGCTGACATGAAGCTAAGTTTACTCACACTGCTGGTGGGGAGATGGGAGTAAATTTAAACGGGCCCCAGAACACGCTCTTGTGGGACTCCACCGCTTCTCAAAGAGCAGCAGGGAAAACGCGTCCGTCAGACCCGACAGAAAGCCGCGCTGGGCCGTACCTCAGAAAAAAAGCCATCGGGGTATTGAACACCCAGACAGGGTCATCTAACTCCAGCGTGAGCGAGAGGTCACACCGGATGACCTGCGGTCACGAGGGACTTCTACTATGCCTGTGGTAAGAGTGGTTTGACAAAGAAGAGATGGCTTGTAAATCCAGAGTGAGCTGTGCACGACGGAGGAGGAGGAGGAGGAGGAGGAGGTACAGTATAAATGAGACCGAGATGAAAGGAAAGATGGACGTTCACAGAGAGACAGAATGCGAGGATGAAAGGGAGGAGAGGAGAACGGAGCGAGAGGCAGCACAACAGCCTCCTCTACTGTGTTCGGTGTTACGCAACGTGTCAGAGCGTCGCTCAGTCCGGCTGACGTCCGTTCGATCGAAAGGGGACGAGTTGAGACCACGGATCAGGTTTAACTGCACTGTGTGAGGGAGACAACAGGCCGTCATACAAGTAGTTGCTGTCACTGATTCATAAAAACACAATATCAGCCAACACCAATTACGAAAGGCACAAAAAGCATGTAAATATATTGGTAAATACACAATATACAAATAAGTCAATGATTTTCGATATAACTGAAAGAAAAAGCAGCATGAATCCATGCAGCTTTTCCTGTGTGCATGTTGAAGCGTCTACATCACCACTTGGATTGTTACCATGTAACTGTGGTTCATGTGTTTGGTGTTTTTGACTTCCGACTTCATGATGTGACCTTCAGCTTCAGCATTGTGCTGTCACATTTGCATTTCTGTCCTGGATTTTGGCCTTTTACATTGAGTGGGGCTGCATGTTCATAGCCCCCCCCACCCCTCCAGGCCACCGTAAGCATATATTTCAAAGCAGCTCAGACAGTCTGAATGTATTTGAAGGTGGAGGAGGTTTTTTTCCCCCAAACATACAGCTGAGAAACCGAGCGGATAAAAAAAAACGATGCACACACAATGGCAGAGTCTCCTTTATAACAGTGATCAGAGAAAACCTAATAAGAAACCACAGCGAGCGGCATCGACGCTGGCGGCGAAGCGGCATCACGGCCGTTTTAACTTGATCGGTGTCAGTGGGAGCGTTACCGAAAAATCCATGGCTCATTTATCTTACTGTAGTTCTGTGTTGGAGGCTGAGGCTGGGCATGGGGGGGAAAGAAGGGGGGGGGGTTTGTTGGTGCCCTGGGGGCATCGGTACTGTCACAGTAGAGGCATGGGGCTGACATTACACTGACATCAGTGAGGAACCAGGTCACTCTTATATAACACAGCCCGCAGAGGAACAGCACCAGCCACAGGACTGGAATGATTGGTGGGAGGGATTGTAGCCCCCCCCACCCCACTTGCATTGTGATGCAGCTTTGGAGGTCAGCGCTGCAAAGAATACGCACACCACATGCCAGAAAATCAAGGTATGGCTAAGGCCTTTATGTTGGACTCTGAAAACCCTGGACGGTGTCCACAGAGGTTTTCTTGTGATCACTCCACAAACTGCAGCTCCAATGCTTTTATTTTGAAGCTTCCTGCTTTTGTGGGGTCGATTTTCCCAGTGTTTGACTTCACTGGCACGGTCCTACTGAAGCGTCAACCCTTGCTCTAGCGTCTAGTCGGTCCCCAGCCTAAACACGGGGCCATGAAGCAGCGGGCGTGTCGAAAACAAAGCACAACGACCGACACAGAGACACTCGCAAGCAGAGGCCGAATGTCACGGTGACCCGAATCTCCTGACTGACTGATGCAACGTGCCGTCCTCATGCACAGACACGGACTCCTCTCATGATGAAAGCTTGAGCTGGGGACAGAAGTACAAACACACACTCCTGAGCTCAGTGTGTGTGTGTGTTGCTATGCAGATTGGAGCCCTTAGCGCTGATACACTTCCAGCTTTCCTCACTCATGTTTAATGAGCTCAGCTGACAACCTCAATGAAAGTTTGATGAAGCCCTAGTTACTGTACGTACACACACACACACACACACACACACACACACACACACACACACACACACACACACACACACACACACACACACAGAAGCCTCCTGGCAGCACGCGACTGAAAAAAAAAAAAGTGCCAGTGAAGGAGCAGCAAAGCGTTTGATGACGGCGGTCCCGGTGACCGAGCAGAGGACCCACTTTGTGGAGCCGTGTGACGCAGTGAGTCACTGTTTCGTCACTGCACACCGTGAGGTCTCTTCTCCTCTCACACAGCAACCAGTGATAATCCTTGTTCAAGGTTTCCACAACTCCGTCCTTGAGCGATGACGCGGCGCGGCGCGGCACGAGCGGCTCTTCCCTCCTTCGCTGTGACATTGGGACAAAGTGTGTTTCAGAGCGGGCAGGGTGGAGAGAGGCCACTCTCACAGCGATGGGAGCACCTCGGCGGAATGGAGCCCCCGGTTTCTCAACACTGCATGGGATGATGTGTGTGTGTGGGGGGGGACTTCATTGTAGGATCAGGTAGGTGAAGTTGCCAATGGAGGTAGGAGCACACTGGGCTTCAGTGGTGCTTTCTAACAATGGGTTTTTTGAAATATTCCCAAAAATACCCACAATGCATCATTCTATGGTTGTGAAACTTTCCAGATCAAACTTTTCCATTTGTCCATGCGACGCTGGTACAATAAAACAAGTACCACTACAAATCCTAATTCATTCGAAATTGACCTAAAACCACCAAAAAAGTCTAAAAATGTGTCTGCAAGACACAAATAAAACCTTTTGACCTCTTTATGCTCAATGTTTATTCTAGGCTGAGCCCACACACACAAACAGCCACACACACTTTAAGGCCTATAAGCTGCTCAATCTCTCATATGCAAATGTTGTGTTTAAAAACATAATTCAGGAAAGAAAAAGCAGACAAAACACACCAGGGGCAAAGCGCTGCACAGAAGGCACACAAGCCTTCAATTCTGGTGAATGCACACACATGCATACACACACACACGCACACGCACGCACAGCATGACTTGCAGCTGTGCGGAGGGCTTCTGCTGCCCAGTAGAGTCAGCTCCTTGCAGCCTATTTTTATCCTTAATGCCACAGTAAACCAACGCAGGCCTGCTGCTTGATTAAACCTCAGAGTCCCTGTGGGCAGACGCACAAAAAGCCCCCAAACATCTGATGGAGTTGCAACCGTGTTTATCACTTACGCCGAGCATGTGTGTACTTGTGTGTGTTTGTCGAGCGGTCATGTGCATGCATATCTATTTTCTGATTAAATGTGTGTCAGTGCTTTATATCCAGTTGATTTAACCCCATGCTGGAGTAGGGGAGGGAAAAAAACCAAAACACTGCAAACACACACACACACACACACACACACACACACACACACACACACACACACACACTCTAAAATGGGGAGAAAATAAAAACATCAAAGACCGCATGCGCACACACCTCAGTGCCTACGAGTGGTCCGGACACGGTCACTGTGTGTTTGACCGGCGGCCCTGGCAGAGCAACAGGTGACATGAAAAAGGTCCCGGCCTCGCCCGAAAGGGCTGGTGTCCAGCAGAGCCTCTGATATCAGCCAAAAAAAAAAAATCACACAGCTCAGCATCCCTGGACACCTGACCGCACGCACGCACACACACACGCACACACACACAGAAAAAGAGCAACACAACAGGCAGCAAACCTAATTGCCCGAGCAGCCAGTTAAAGCTGAAGTTCTACTTTGAAAAGACAGCGGGGTCATCTGCTATAAACGGGCGGATGGGAACGACCCATCACACTTTGCTTTTATGGAATATTTTGGGTCTGGTGGTGGTCACTCAGGAATGTCTGAAGAGAAGACGCTGTTTTGGGGAGTCTAAGAATGAAATATATCACATGAATCTCACTTATTGCACAAATCTGGCCTTTGAATGTGCCCCTTATCGCAATGTCCTTATGGTGAGACATAAAGCACGCCGCCACTGTGACATGCCGTCTCCGCTTGTCGGACCACCGCTTCCCTTTCCGACAGCTTGGAAAATGTCACATTCACTGGGAATATTCGACCGCTATTGATCGACATGAAAATGCCCGTCAAGGCTCCTCGGCAGGGGACGGACACGTTCCACTAACATGTTGATAATAGATGAAGCACCGAAAGGTCACAACGCGCCACTTCCTCACCTCAAACTTTAACATATCGGAGCTCATTTACAACTAATCAGTGCCGCCATAGATCGAAGCGAGAAATAAAGAAAAACAAAAGTCACGGCGTAGTTTTTTCACCCCCCGATATGCTGAAATGAACACGTAAGATGAGGAGGCAGGAGCACGCAAAACTAGAGCGAGAGAAGCAGAAAAGGAAAGAAAGAAAGGCGGAGGAGATCTTTTTTTCTTCCCAGACAAGAGGTTATTACAGTCAGCAGGAAGGAAGGAGGCGAGAGAAAAAGGTGTGGAGAGAGAGAACGCCTGTTTCCAGCTTCAGGCGAGGTCGCTGGCAGACCATCCTGGACGTGAATACGCTCCAATCAGAAGGAGATTTTTTATTGTTCAATGGGTCATGAAAAAAAAAAAAAAAACAAGCAACAAACCGACCTCTAATGACTGCATGGGGGCTTGTGGTCACCAGCTGAACTCTGCAATTTCTGGACAACTCCTCAGACTGCTTGGGGGAGATTTAAAAAGTAGCACAGTACAGTGGTGGTTTTATACTTTGCGAGGCTTCATGCACAACAGAATCCGAACCCGTGAGAGAGGCAAAAAGGACAAACAGGAAGTCGTCTCCAGTTGATAGCAGCGAACACTGAATGAGGAGCTCCTGAAGGACACCCGTGCTGAGCGACAGCTACGAGTCCTTATCAGATTCTGCCTGATGGGAAATCAACTGATGAAGCCATCCGATTTGGGTTTCTCGTGCGTCGCCGCCGCAGCATCCACGCCTGTGTCCGCTTGCTCCGGGACCTGAACGTGTATAACAGAGGAAGTTCTGCTTTTCTACACTGTTTCTTCCGAGATTGTTTAAAAACTGCTCCAACAACCTCGCTGAGCACTCAGCCTTCTGCCACTGTCACCTTTGGTTCAACAGCCACTAAAGCGTTCACCCTGTTCCCTTTGAACCGGGATGGAAAGTCGACACCGTGAGCAAGAGTTTCACGAGGCCTTTCTAAATGAATCCTACCCAGCATGCAATGCGTTGCTGGCAAGCGAGGAGATTATGGATCCAGTCTGGATAATTGGGTGCAGTTAAACTATTGTGCAAGACAGCTGGAAAACGGCCCTTTTTTAATGGTTATCTCGCTAATTAGTCCCCACAAACAGCCACGCTGGAACACAAGGGAGACGAGACGACAATCATTGGCGACACTGGCAACATCCCTCTCTTACTGCCCCCCATAAGGCTCTAAATGAACATTGCGGGGCTTCTCACAAGGAGACCGCGGTGTGATGACGCGGTGCCACCTGGCAGAGTAGCATCTCGCTGGGCTGAGATTAAAACAACCCGAGAAGGCCAGAATAAACAAAACAAAAACAAACAAAGAGTGATCCTTGCAGAATGAACCGAGCCGGGAGAGGCGTCGGCCTGACCGGGAGCCAAGTTCAACGTCGTCTTGTCATTCAGCTCAAAGGAAAAAACAAGTCGTTTGGAAAACGGCGAGCCTGGAATGAACTCGTTTGAGACCAAAACTGCTTCCCAGCGCGCTTCGACCAAAAGTCGTTGGAGAGCCCAGAGCTGATGGAGGGGACTGCCAAATGCTTTTATTTTGAAGGCTTTTCAATGTTGGTGAGAGTGTGTTTCACTAGTGTTTGACTTCCCTCTTCATTCCACCTATTTCAGTGATCAAAAATGAGCTGCTATTGTCATAAAACTCATATTGGTAAACAAGAATAACTGTTTCCAGGAGTGCTGGTGTGTTGTGTGTCTGTAAGCAGACATTTGTGTGGTGTGTTGTGTTGTGAGAGGTTAAAGCAGGACAGGTTGGCGGACGTTGTGGCACTCTGGAGGCCTGCTGGACTTCTGGGAGCGATTGTGCCATCAGGAGAGGAGACTTGGAAACAGAGGCCACCTGAATCTGTGAATCTCTTCCTGAGCCAACGCCGGATTTCTAGTTAAATCCGCCGACGTGCAGCTTCAGCATCTATTGTGCCAACATATATTCACCGTGCAATCTTGTGAGCACTTATCTCATTTGGGGATCAAAATAGTTTTCAAAGTGAGGGCCAACAAAAACAAACGGGAGGCCATCGGATGCTTCGGTTTCCAGTTGGATCGAAATCCGCGGGCGAAACGCAGAAACGGCGTTTCAGAAAGAGCTTCGTCCCGATCGGGGATCTTTGCCGGGGCGGAGCCGCAGGGACGCCCCAGCGCCAGGTCGGCCTAGACGCCTCCGACTTGGTCCCCGCTGGCGAGGGGTGAGAAACGGGCGGCGGTGTGAAACGGAGCAGCGGGTCCTCGCTCCAATCTGCGCCCGTGGCACGGAGAAGGAGCTGGCAGCCTCTGAAAGGCCTCGCTCTCGTTCACACTGCGTCGTTTAAAAGGAGTCCGCAGGAATCCGGTCCAATCAGCCACCTCAGCAGAGCGCTCTGCTGATGAGCTCACGCTCCGTACAGGGGGAGAGGAGGCCAATTAATGGAACGAGCTGGACGGCACGGCGACCTGGAAACAATCAGGCCTGGGCAGCACCAGAGGAAGAACTGCTGCCTGAAAGCAGCGCGGCGGCAAGACGGGACGCGTCCCTGCGTGGCTCCACCGTGAGATAAAGCGTCCGTGTTTTTCTTTGTTGCTGCGCTCGCATGACAAAGAATCTTACTGCTGCTAAACACATGAGTGGTGGGAATTTAAAGAGAATGAAAACAACTATTGAGACCTCAAAAAGAGTAAGAAAATAATCTACAAATATTGTGCTGCCAAATTAAACACGAAAGAAAACAAATCAAATTAAAAGGATGAAAGGGTGAAGGATTTCTTTGTACTTTCCAGTTGGATTCAGTCTACTCGTCCTCCCTGAGTCCAAAAACATGGAGACTCCAAATCGTCCATCGGTCTGAGCGTGAGTCTGTCCGTCTCTGTGACAAACTGGTGACCTGCCTTCACCTACTCCAGCACCTCCCAGACCCGCTGTTGGACAGGTCTCTCCTGCTCCCGTTCATTAGACGAGACGAGCACCTGGCACTTTGAGCGGGGACAGGGACAAAGGGACAGGACCCGAGACCACCTCTTTTCAGGTGGTGGCTAAATTTATCGACGAGAATCCCTCGCCGACTCCCCACAGCCGGCAACGCAAAGCGACACCAACGAACACCGAGGTTCATTTCTACTCAGTCACAGTGGGGTGGAGGAGAAAAGCAATCGAATCCAAACCGACGCAGGCTTGGCCTGACAAACTCATCAGGACCCTCACGTCGTCTTTATCTCATTAACTCGGAGTGGAACACGAGTCGTCGCCTTGGTATTGATTCGTCAGGCGAAGCGCTGCGGAGGAAAACGCCCCATCCGGGAGTTTTTTTTTTATTCCCGCTCGGGTCGCTCACGCTGATGGCATGCGCACCGACAGAACAGCAACAGGGACTTTATGTGATTTCTCTGTCCGACCCGCGATTCGGTCTCCCATGTCGAATGCGGGGGGGAAAAAAAGGGGCCGGAGGAAAGGAAGACACCCCCCCCCACCCACCCCACCCCACAGAGCCCAAGGCTCCGACGCAGGAACCTGGGTTTATGCTGATTGGAGCAGAACTGGCTGTCAGGGGTGAGAACAGAGCTGCCAGTGTTGCTCAGGAACTCCGGTTGGCGTCGAGACAAAGCGGTAGCTGTCTCCCCGCGAAGCTTAACAATCCCCCCCCCCCCTCCGAACCACCCACCACCCACCCCCCCTCCCCCCACCCCGGTAGCACTTTTTTTTTTTCCACCCGCATCAGTCACGACCTCCAGTCCCCCCTCTCTTGCACCCCTCCCACAGCTCGGAGCCGTCGGTCGCGGGGATCACACCGTGACGAGCATGAAAGTGGAGAGGACGTGGCGTTTGTTGGGGGGGGGGGGGGACGCTTTCTTGGACTGCTTCGGCAGACGCGTTTGGAAAAAAAAAACTGCAGACGGAGTGCTGTAGTAGCAGCTGAACGCTTGTAAATCTAATTGCTTGGGCTACAATGCTGAACTGTGAGGACGGTCGGGAGACGGCGAGCGGCGCGGGCGGAGAGCCGCAATCGATTAATGGCTGCAAGCAGGAAGAGGGGGAGGGGGGGGGGGGGTAGAGGCCCGGGTTCCCACACCGACCCAGAGGACGCTTCCAGCACCGAGCTACGTTCCAGACGAGACGACGGCGAGCAGAGCTGTAGATACGCCTGCAAACAGTCGCGCTGGTTTTACAGCCTCGTTTCCTCATCCACCAGCATTGTCACGTATCGCTGTGACCAAATAGAGACACTTGCAGTAACGACACAGTAGCTCACAGACAATTGTAGCACTTGGTTGCTACAATTGTGTATCGTTACAACAGGTAGATTCGTCCAAAAGCACGTCTTCGTTTGCTGCATCGACACACACAGAAACACCGATCCTGCATCTCCTCCTCCTGACACACGCTGGGGGTCCGAGCCCGTGATAAACCCACCGGCTCTGCTAAAGCCTTCAGCATCCAAAGCTCCGAACCGAACCGTTGCGATTTCAATAGGATCCGGCGCTCAGCTGGCGTCTGCCCACAACCTCACACCGTCCTCGTCCAGCAGCCCTTCGTTGCGCGGTGACTCACGGGCCTTCGTTGACATTTAGATCAGAGCGTCTCTTCCGCTCGCCCCCCCCCCCCCGTGTACGCCTCCTTTCCTTTTGTTCCGCGCTGCGACGCTTGCCTGCCATCGCTCCGTCAGCGCCGCGCACGTGCTCGAGGAATCCAGATTTTAAAAAAAAAAAGCCGCCCCTCGGTGACACTGCACCGAGTACCTCCACCTGAAGGTGTTAGGCCTCACCGACAGCAGGTGAGCGGTTCACTGTCGTGCCAAAGGGCACTTCAGCAGGGATGTGTTCGGGGCTTTCCAGTCCTGCCAGGAAACAGCTGTCGGCTGACAGACCCCTCGGGTACATTTTGCAGATGGCCTCCGTTTGTCTATTCGCAGACGAGCCTTTTATATATCAATAAAGAGGAGTGCTGCAGGGGATTCGACAGGGTCACTGACGGGTCACTGAGGCATTAAAACGCTGCTATTCTCTTCCCCAAATTCCTACCTGTGGGTTCGGGGGGGGGCTAATAGATGACAACTCCAGCTCCTCCGCAGCACTCCTTCGTGCCAGCGGTGGGAGATTTTCACAGCACAGGAGTAAAAATTACAGCTCGCAGAACATCATCTTGTATTATTGACCATCAGAGCTGATGACCACTTGAACCAGCTCCAGCTAAGTGACACCAACGTTCAATCCAGTCCATTTTCTGGGGAGGGAGGGGGGGCACGCCAACAACAATGGCATCTCGGGTAACATGCAGCCTAATGTGCGGGCTGCTCGGGCAGGGAAGAAGCTCTCCGGGTACATCAGGCCTCTTTCAGACAGCCGCCACAAACACGCCACTGTCCTGCTACCGTGGATTGCTATTATTTTTTTAGCCCTCATTCTCTTGCAGCTCGAACGCCGGCAAGATACATTTTTCTTTTGCTCATTGTGCAGCTACAGCTGGAAAACTCCCACGCTCCGCTGCCTCTGGCCACCTCACCGGGTGAGGAGGGAGGGAGAGAGAGAGAGAGAGAGAGAGAGAGAGTGAGGGGGAGACAGAGAAAGAAACAGGTTAACAGGCCGGAGAGAAAATGACAAATATTATTTTATGTGAAGAGATGAAAATGAAAAAAGGAGAGCACAAAAAAGACAAGTCTCTCTCTCTACCGCTCTACCTCTCTCTCTCTCTCAACCTGAAGTCGGCCACTCACAGCTGCTGCTCTCATTCTGCTCCAGCTCAACACCCACACTCTAATAAATGCTGTGAGACGCACACACACGCGCACACACACACTCGCGCGCACATGCGTGCACGTGCACACACAGAGGATGCATGCATGAATAAAATAGCTCCCGTGTAAATCATTGTGGGATAGCCGCAGAGAATCTGACAGAGCTTTTACATGAAGTTATTGTGCACATCATTTTACTCCGGCAGTTCCTTTTTGCTCACGTGTCTGCTGTGAAAACAGCAGCCAGCAGGTAAACAAACTAGCCGACGAACGTGTGCCGCCGGCGTTTTCTCTCAGGACCTTAAACTCTTAAACTTTAGATTGCGTTTCTGATGGAAAGGACATTCATAAACAGGGCTCAAGACCCGACACGTCAACATTATCCGGTCAGATCTAGTTTTGCTCTGTGAAGACACGGCCTGAGCGGTGCCGGCGTGAAGCGGCTTCGCTGCATTAATTCCTTTATTCGGGGTCAGGTGAGGAGAGCACACTTCGACTATTTTGGTGTTTGTATCACCATCTCTCATTTCATTCCCCCTCCGAGTCACGTGGCGCAGCTGTGTGTGTGTGTGTCTGTCTGTAATCTAAGAGCACACACACCACTCGTGGGGTCTGCCGTGTGGGGACCATAGTGCAGGACCCTCACACAGGCCTGCGAACTTGATTTTGCAATGACGACCCAAAAAACGTCCACTTTGGTCCACTTTCTCTCTGCAATTTGAAGCAGACCGAACCACCAGAACGTCCTGCAGTTACAACAGCTGCTCGCTTGGAGCACCGCAGCCAGAAACCAACAATAAGCTCGAGGAAAGAAAGCATGAAGAAGAAACAAACCTGGCTCATTCATTAGCCAAAGAGGAATTTGAGAAAGACAAGATGTTGCTAATAGTTTCACTGATGCTCCTGGAGGTATTTCATGTATTAAATGGATTTGTAAGGCCTTTTCTGGTTCACTTACTGGAGACTTGAGCTGTAAACTGAACCTGACCATCCGATTCCTCCATGGGGACTAAACTGCCGGACATCAGACGGTTTCTCTATCATGTTGAGGCTGAGAAAACGCTTTGAGGACTCGGGTTACAATCACGCAGTGGTCTGAGTGAAGAATCTCACTGGTGTTCTCGTGATTGTTTGGGTTGGGAAGAAAAAAAGGAGAGGAGAAGCATCATAGTAATGGGTGGGCAAGTGAAACAAGTGAATGCGTGCATGTGAGCGTGATGCTCTCGGCCCACATCAGCGAGCAGGCGTCTCATCAACTCAACTGACCGAGAGGGAGAGAGGGAGAGGAGGAGAAAAAGAAGCGGAGGAAGAGGAAGGACAAAGGCCTTGAAAAAGGAGAGATGTGGCACGTTTCCAACAACAGGAAACTAATCGAGTATGATACACAATCTAAAAAAGGAAAATGAACAGACATCAAATAGACTCTTACACAAACCACCTCTTTCATGATGAAACTCAAACTTTGTTGCTCGAATTCAAAATACGACAACCTGGTGTGCAAAGACATTAATTGGCCAAACAACATCACTTGCTGCAGAAATCCTTTGCTGTGTTGCAATTTTTGGGTTTCTTCTGGGGGAAAAGCCCAAAAAAAAAGTGACAGCAACATGTTCTTTCAATTCCAGCTGGTGAATCTTATTGATCAGCTGGTTAGTAGTTGGACTCCCACCGCCCCGCTTCCCCCCATGTTAAGAACACGTCATCGCAGCACTGCCAGGGCGCTATGCGAGGAAAGCTGCCGTCACACAGCGTATGTTATACAATTATGCAGAGCACTTAAAGAGTGAAATACGGGCCTATATAAAAAGGGGGGAGGAGAGAGAGAGAGAGAGGATTAAGAGAGGAGAGGGTGGCTGTGACCTACTTCCTGAGCACTTGAGCAACGCGGACGCTTCGAGCTGAACGCATGCACAGGAACAGGCAACACGCAGGCAAACCAACTGAGGACTACGTAAACTAAACGTGTACTGATCCACGGCGAGCACGCCATTCTTCTTCCTGTCCATTTCCTTGAAGTGACCCGTCCAACACTCAGTCACGGACAGTTTGACTTTTTACTAAGGTCCAACGTTGGGACCTTTTCTCACCGATGAACGGTGAGTGTGGGAGGACAGCTGCCCCCCACCCACCCCTCCCCACACTGCTGGTCAGCAGTGTTCCCGCAGAGCCCGGACAGGGTTGCTGACCGTCACGCAGCACCAGTCAAAGCGCCGTAAAGGCCAGAGGACCCCGCCGTCGTTCCAGCAGGACGACTGTGGTCTGCGTTTGATAGCTGACCCGTAAAGGCCCCAGGAACCTTTGTGCACGTATCTGGTGGGCCAGGTGGAACGGTTAAGTGCGTCTCAAGTGGGGCGGCGTGATCTAACCTTTTGTTGACCCCCCCCCGCCTCACAGGCTTCTGACGGTCACTGTTGTTGGGAACAGTGAAACAAAACAATGAAACACATTCACTTTAAAAGATAAAAGTCACTCGATCCCCACCTGATGTTTCGAATCTCTCCCCGCTTGAACCACAACAAACACCCGGCGGTTTCAGGTTTCAAAGTGGGGCTGTTAAACAGTTTACGGGCGCTCAGCGCCGCACGCCTTCCATGACGAGGCGCATCAGGATTAGGACTGGCTCCTAATTCCTGCTGCGAGAAAAAAAAAAAAAAAGAGAACGAGCCTCGTTAAAGCTCGTTTCCCTTTTGCGCTCCACGGCGAGCGCGCCTTCCTGTGACCACAGACGTTTTACTGCACATTTAGGGGTGCGTTTAAAAATGCAAAAGGGGCCAGCTGACGGCGGGCGGACGCGGCATCATGGGCCAGGAAGACTCCGCGAGAACAAAGCGGGAAGTCGTGTCAAAAGCTGCAGATCCTCGAGTCAGGAGGCCCCCAGTTGTACTCATGAATTCACCTTCAGTCCTAATGTGGTGAAAAGAAGTGTAACGTAACATGAAGCTGCTGCGCTTGTTACCTCACAAAGGGAAGCACCGGAGCAGCTAAGAGCCCCCCAAAAAATGTATGTGTGGAGATGAGTGAAGAACTGGGGAACAAAGAACCTTTGAAGGTTCTTCTTGTTCTCGCGTTTCTCAGAGAAAAGACTAAATCGGGTAATTCGGCAGACGGAGGAAAATAAATTATTTAAATATTCCTCACACAAACGCACTCAGACATGCTCTTTTAACTTGGAGACGGTTCGACCTCCGGGGGGAGGATCCGTCATCTTCACTGACTGACAGCGACCCCCCTCCCAAAAAAAAAAGAAAAAATGACGAAGAGATGGGCTCTTTTGAAACCGCACACACCCTCTTGGATCGTACCAATTTCAGCAGATAACGCGGGGGGGGGGGGCGGAGGATGGTGGTGGCCGTGACTCTCGCAGCCTTTTGGGCCTCATTCCTAAGCGGCAAGTCAGTGGGTGGCAGTGAAACACGAGCCCGGGTGCCTGTGAAGAAGAAGGGTCTGGTGCTGGTAGTGGGGGGGGCGGGGGTGAAGGGGGGGGGGGGTTCTGGTTGCTAGGCAGCCGGCCGATCCGAGGAGGATGCTGATTGGCTCCTGTGGCGAGCAGGGGGAGGGAGACGGGGTTATCCCAGGAAATGTGGAATCGAACGTCGGGTGGCGGGCGCGCCGAGGCGCATCCCTACGTTTGGTTTTACCAACTCTGTTACGGAATCCGAGGCGCTCGCCCATGGAGCAGCAAAACGCTTCTCAATACTGTCCGCAGGGGGTGATCGTTGAATCTTTGAAACTCAAAATGAAACTACAGTGAGACATGAAGGAGGAAGAACAGAGGGACCACTTAGAGGGGAGACAAACACCAAGTGGTCTCAGATTTCACGCCTCTGTGCTCGTAATGCAGCGTCCTCATCATAAATTGCTCCTCCTCCTCCAACACGACCTAAAGCTGCCTGAGAATGACGCCAACGCGCGCTGGCAGACGGACGCCTCCTTGGCTCAAAGGGTTCCTAATTTAATTTCCAATCGCTACAAATCCTCCCCGGTGGGACGAGGTCAGGTGGGGACGAGACTGCTGGGAGCAGTTTGAAGGGGGCTGAAGAGATGGTTCCTTTGATTCGGGGGGGTTCACAACATTTGGCGAGATAGCTTTCTGGAGCATCGCTCTATAAATCAGAGAGGAGGGAAACAAGAAGTGTCACCTTTCATTAAAAGTCCACCGAGAGCCTCTTTTCTTCTGAAAACTGATTTCGGATCAGCTGTGCGGCCCGCAGAGAAGCGTGGCGGAGATGCAGCGATATTGGCGTGGAAGGAGAAAGCGAGAGGCTAACGATGAGTCACGAGCCGCCGAGCTGTCTGTCCGAACGCATGAGAGCGGAGTCGAGAGGGGACGAGCAGGAAGCAACGAGGGGCCGCGCAAGCGGGAGAGAGGGAGGGTCGGGCATCAAGACATACGAGGATTTACAAGAACAAAAAGGAGATGAAGAGAGAAAGAGAGAGAGAGCAAGACAAACACTGCTGAGTGAGGAGGAAGAGGAGGGGGGGGTGCTGGAAAAGCCCAGCAACAGGGCATGCCTTAAATAGCGAGATGGTCGGAGATAACGTGACGCTGGAGAAAGCCTGACGGCTCGGGGCATGTGTTGTGCTGCGCTGTGAGCCCCCGCGCTGACAGCAGCTCCCTCGACATGTGCTCGCTCTCTCTCTCATACTCATATGGTGGGTCACGTGACCTCCCCAGGAAGCCCTCGTCCGCGCGAGGTCAAGACGCTGGTGGGCAACAGACGCCAACCGTCCATCTGGACTCCCGGGCCGCCGCTGCCATGCGCGCAAACATCACCCCAAACTACCCTGAGAACAGCGCCCAGGTTTTGGTCATCTCAAGAGGATTTGACAGGAACAATAGCTGAGAAAGCCCCCCCCCCCCACCACCACCACCACCGCCCCTTAACGCTACAGTTCTACAATTTTATTTCGCAGTGGCTTTCGTCCAAACAACATACAACACACGCAAGGATTTACACCATAGGAAGAGCTGCGAGTAGTCAAGCAGTAGATCATGAAATAATCCTGCCACTGAGGATCTCAAAGACATTACTTTTAAGTTAAAGCTCTATAAAATAATATAGCGCCATAAACAGGCACCCAAAAGACACTGGAAGGTAAGTAATCCAAGTGTTTTTGGATGATTAATGAGACCACTGCGGGCAGCCAGCATCCCAAACTAACCACCAAGGGTACCGTCGGCAACGCAATTTCAAGTGCCGGAGACGATCCCAGGTGTCATTTGGCAGATGTAGGGTGTACCCCCACCTGCCTTCCCCCAACTCCCACCCCAGGCAGGTCAGCGCTCCATCCCAGTGCAAACACACAGGCTAGGAAACGGCCTGGCCTCCTTCGGGTGGGCCGATCTTTGTGATCCGGGCGCGACACACTACGAGACGTTAGTCCCTCCTGTGTCTCTCTGACCTACTTTCATCGTTCCAGTAACTTCGAATGGGAACCTGATAACTCTCGGTCAACCCAGCTGAGCCATCACTCACGGCGAGGTGGGATTCATGAGTGAGGTGGGATTCGCATCCGTCCTTTATTCGACACACTGTCTTTGTGCTCCAAGAGAAGCCGGCGTGAATGGCCGCTCAACACCGAGCCCGTTTTTCTCCTCCCACAAAAACAGGCCTGCGGTCGGACCGGTCTCCGCGGGACAACTCATCCAACCAACACGCGGGCGTCCAATCTGCTCACCTCCTTCTGCTCGCTCCCTCGGTCCCAAGAACATCCCAGCCAGAAGCCGTCTGACGGAGCGTCCAGCAGGGCCACGGTGACAAGCACGACTTGGTCCTCTGTGGCTCGTTTCCACGTCACCGATCGCTGAGCCGCTACTTGCGATGGCTGTTTTTTTTTTTTTTTTTAATTCAGAGAGCTTTGTTCGAAACTGCTCGAAAAAAGTCAAAAAAAGAGGAACCCGGGCTGTAATATTTGGTGACATTCACGATCAAATCACTCACTGTAGTTCCCTTGCAGCATCAAAAGTTAACTAAAGCCTCCATTTGCCTCTGGCTCAATAACTCATGGCCTGTTTTTGTTAATCCCTCCAAAAACGAGAGCATTTCATCGTTAATACAGACGGCCTTTGTGATGCTGCGAGTCCTAAAAAAAATGGATTTAATGACCTTGAGATTTCTCGACTTCCCTTTTTCTCAGCAGTGGAAAAAAAGGGCTTAAAAATCGGTCTTTTTGTATAACAATTTCTTTGTGTTAGTGGGAAAGTACCCGTGGCAAACGGCCAGAGGACCTAATCTCAGTTCTGGCTGGCGACTTTATCTACTGCGAGTCAGACCGCCACTCATCTCTGCGGCCAAATCCCCCCCCCCCCCCCCCCAGTAGAGGCAGTTCAATCGTTTGGAAACGGACCTTCTTTGGAGAACACACAAACACACACAAAAACAGCTCTGAGAGTTGGTTAACCCGACGATGGAGTCTCCAAGTGTCCCGCTTGGTAGAAAGTTCTTGGCGCGCCAAAAAAGGGGAGAGGGGGGGGGGGATATTGTAGCTGCCGGCCACGGTAATCATGTGATATCGCTGTCGTTCGGCTAATCCCCTTACAACCCCCCCCCCTTTTCTTCTTCTCCAGGATGGGGCCCGATACGGCGGCTCAGCCAGCTTTGGCCACACGCTAATTAATCGGTGGCACCAAAGCCTCTTAATAGCACCCAAACACCGCAAACAATCGCTGCGACCGTGCCAACCGTCCAGGCTCCGGGTGTGGTGGGAGCAGGGGAAGTTTCACAAAAGGGGGGGGGCATATAGATAGATATCGGACCTGGGCCTAAGGCGTCTGTGCCGGTTGCACGGTATGAACAAAGAGACGAGCTTGCTCGCTGAAGAGACCAGTAGCAATGACAGGCCCGCAGCTGGTACACTGTATGCCTCCCCCTTCTCGTGGCTATTTTGGGGGGGTGGGGGGGGGGGTGGAGAGCAACGTAGAAGGCAAGAGAATGGAGGGAGTAGGTTTAATCCACTCCGTCACACTGTCCCGCTTTGTCAGGGACGACATCAAGCCTCCATTATTTCCTCGTTCTGTTGTCGCGCCGCAGCCGCCGCTCGTCATCTGCGCTCTGACTCAAATTGACGAGCCACTCTTCTCACTCCGGATCCGTCTTCTTTAACTCTTTGCCTCCTTTATTCACTGCTCCCTCTCTCTGTCTCTCTTTCCCTCTCCTTCCCTCCAGCTGTCTCTCCTCAGTTGCTCCCTCTCTCTCTCTCTGGATGAGGCTTATCTGCCACAGAACAAATAGGCTCATTGTGTTCTGCCCGAGCTGTGAGGGCAGCGGAGAGGCGAGGCTCGTTTTAATGAAACCTGGAAAGGATATCCATCCACAGGGGAAGATGGGGAGAGGGGAGGGGGGGGTGAAGGGACTCTTAATGCCAGCAGAAAACATGGGTGAACTGAAGGAGGAACATGCAGGAGAGACACAAAGGAGGGTGGGAAGCGACCGGGACAGATGAACAGAACGGCAAAGCGGCGAGGGAGCGAGGCAGCGAAAGCGCAAAGATTCAGGAGACCGTCTGGGGCCCGAATGGCGAGCGAAGCGCAGAGCCTGTTCGATACCGGCAAGGTCGACCGCTGTGGAGGCGCACAATAGGCCCCGTTTGAAGAGGGGAAGTCTACAGAGTATCGGTGAGACGAGCAGCTTCCCAACAGTGGTTTTAAAAAAAAAAAAAAACTCACAATAGCAACAGGGACGTCGGGGGGGTTCTGATGAGGCGCAAAAACCTGGTTTCCTGTGGCCCAGTTAAACAATAAAGGTGCAACATGACGCGCTCACGCATGAAACATGATCATCCACTTCCTCGCCTTGAAAGTCATGCATTCCTTAAAAAACGGTGGGGAGGACACGCGTCGAGCCTTATTTGGATCTTTCCCACGCTGACCTTGAACTTTTATTGGACACTTTCACTGACCATTTTACTGAGGCGACACTTTACCCGTCTCTGAGAGATACAGTCAGTGGTCCAACTCAAGTACACAATGTGTGACCTGAAAACACGTGTGAGGATTTATCGTATTCTCAATGGTCAAGAACAAAGAAGAAGAAGCGACGCCCAAACTACCTCCAAAGGCTAGGGGTCCAACCTGCAGGGGGGCCGGACACTTCTGAGACAGATCCGGCACTGGAAAAAAAGGGAGTTGATACGCCATCGATCAAAGTGCCAAACCTCCGTCGCTCGACCGTCACATCTACACATATTAGCATCGCTCCAATCAGCCAGGAGAGAGAGGACGTTGAGGCCTCCGTTCAGCTGAAATGCCAGCAGAAACACTCCAAACTCACACCATCAGCTCTCCCATCACAACGATTTGAAGGAAATCACTCATTAGGTTTATCGCCACTGGTTAAGCGGGCGGTGGGTCGCCGCCAGGATCTGATCACAGCGCCCCCCTGGCAGGAAACAAAGCACCGACCTGCCGTCCAGCCGGCTCCTGTTCCGCAAAGGCAATTAGGAGCCTGCTTATCAGTGGGGCAACGACAAAGGAGAAACAGGAACAGCAGGCCAGATTCTCTCCTCGCAGTCACTGGGGGGAGGGGGAGGGGGGTCCCGCACATTTGTGAGGATGAAACTGTCCGGAGATATCGTTCCATTCTGCGACATGAGTCTGGACCATACAGCCTGATTATTCAGTCCCAGCAGAAGAGCAACTCGCTTCCGTTCAACCAGACGATCAGTACGGTGGCGAGCTGGTGTGCGTGCGAGACGTCCAGACTTACCCTTAAGGCCTCTATGACCAGGTCTCGGGCCTCCAGCTCTCCTTCCATGATACTCAGAAGGGTGAGCAGCTCCGGCTTGCTCAGGTTATCCATGTTGAACTCGCATTTCTGGAACAAGAAAACAAAAACGGCAAGGCGTTAGAGCTACTCAGTCGGGCAGTGGCACGAAACCCTACGTAACATGCGCGAGACACCACACCTGCCTCTGCGGTGATCACTTTACATCCCCGATCTCTGATTGGCTGAAGCCAAACGCTGGCACAAATAAAAGGCAGGATGATAAAAAGGAAAAAAAAAACGCCCCGACTAGAAACTCCTGGAAACACTTCTCGAGCCCGTTCCTCCTTTCATTCACCTGAGAATAATGAAAACATCCGAACCGACGCGCGAGCTGCTGCCATCGCTTGTTCCCGCTTCTGATGCTGCCACCGTGCTGTGAATCCCCGCCCCCCCCCCCGGCTCGAGCCATTATCGGGACCCTGCAGACCTCCGCAGACGACGCACCGATTCATTTCTATCAGCGACGGACATTGTGGGGACGGGGCTCTGACCTGACGCGGCTGCAGACACCGCCGCTGCCACGGCTCGTGCGAGTCGGGCCTGCGCAACGCTGATACGTGACCGCCATTATGTTGCAAGCCGAGGACATTATGCTGCGTGTCCGACGATGACAAAAAGCCTCCGCCATGTCTGTGTGACAATTAACTTTCAAGCCATTATGCCTTTGATATAAAAGGGCTTTCTTCAAATTAAGAGCTCTCTTTCGCCACGCAGAAGATAAACAGCTGATTCCCCGTTCTGGGTCAAGCAACATCTCCTTTTCAATTAAACTACTTTATTTGGGTATTAACATGGATTTTGAAGAGTTGTGATTCATCTCCATGTGAAATACCTGGATGAAGGAAGCCAAAACGTTGCCTGAAAGAGGAACTGGTCGGGCTTTTCGCATCTTTATTCTTTTGTCGGACAATTAATCAGCTGTCAGGAACTTTGAAGTCCAGTGGGAACACAAACACAACGAAGGTGTGAAAAACTTTGAATTGAATCAACTGAATCCTGGTGCGAATGCAAAAAAAGTTCCAATGAAATTTGGTGGGAAAGCGTGGATTGATCCTTGATGCCAAACAGAAGGAGTTGGAAAGGGTTAATCCTGGGAACCACTGCTTGCAGGGCCAATTCTCCCTTTTCTGACTCAACAAGCCAGCTGTCCACATCCAGCTGTCTTCTGCTTCTTCTTCTTCTGTGCTTTGAAAGCACCGTTTCATCTATAAACAGCAACAGTGACGATCATCAGGTGGTCTGTAGATTTAATGCTTTTGTTCACAGACAGAGGAGCTCGTCATAACTCCAATTAACCCTGCTCGCGCACATAATTCACACGAGCACTCCGTTAGCAAGAGCCGTGGTGCGAGGACGTCTGGTGGGACGCCACCTTCGCTCGGACGCCAAAGCCGTCGACTTGACAAATGCGCGTCTCTCTGCCGGGCTCCGAGTGGTCCCATTAGGCTGGGGCCGGCGAATGAGGCCGCCCCGTCCAGTCCCTCCGCCATCAGGGTCTAATTACATTTAGCCAGGTCATTCGGCACCTCGTTGGTCGGAGGCGAGCGCGGGGGGCCGGCGAGTCCGACATGACCGTAATTGGGAGTGACCAGACCGCACCACGCTTCCCCTCACGTCAATTAAAAGCTTCATCCGCGGTCCCGACGCGGGTGCGGACCATCTCACGTCCGAGTCGTCTCCCATTCGCCCGGCTGTCAATCAGTCGGAGGGGGGGGCAGTTCGTTCGCAACTGTTGGACACGATGTACCACGGAGACGGAGACAGCCCCCACCGGTCAGATGTTAAAAACTGGACCACTCATACAAAGTGGAGACAAAACGAAGCAATTTGTGCCCCAATACAGCAAAACACAACATTAGAATTAGTGCTGTGTTGTTGACCAGGAGTCTGGCACCAATTCTAACACACTGTTTTCTGTCGAGAATTCATTTATTCAGGTCATTACGCAGCCTTTCAGCTTGTGTCCCGCACAAACACACATGGCTCACTCATCCTCTTATTCCAAGCCTATCATTTTTTCAAATTACAACAAAGTTTAGTCCGATTTCAGAGCGACTGACTCTTGAGTGAAACTCGTAGCTTTCCCGTTGTTCAGCAGGTGCTCAGACAGAACAAAATTCACTCGAGAATGAGGCTCTGAAAGCATCGCGAGAGCAACAAATGCCGGGCATTTTTCGGTGTGGACGTGGAACATTCAGGAGATGTTTGGGTTTGTTTGTTTTTCTCTCCACAGACAATGCAGTCGGTGTGTTCCGCCTCACATTTCTCACAGGAAGACAACACTTCACATGCGCTTTCCAGGTCACATCCCTGCGCGCTGCGACGGCGTCCGGTCTGGTCACATTCCGGCGCAAAGTGCCCAATGGTTCAGCCGAGGAGCCTCCGAGTGACACAGTTTACATTCAAGGCAAACGCCACGTCAGGACACAAGTGGGCATCTTGGCCTCCATTAACACGGAAATAAAAGCAACATCGCACAGAGCTGATGATTCCTTTGACTCAGGGTCTGAAGATCAACCAAACAACAAAAGTGTCTTTACAGAGCGTTCCTCCATTGCTTTTCACACAGTCTGCATGGTCCCCCTGTGCATGCACGAGCTTTTACTCCAGCTACTCACACAAAGCTATGAAGGGACCACAAACTGTCCGTGAGTGTGAATGTGTAGGTATGGGCTTGTGTGTGTCTCTGTGTTTACTGGACAGACAACCAATTAGTCGTCAGGTCAGACTCCCTTCGGGTGACTGAGACCAACCTGAAAGTCACTCAGCAAGTCCCGATGAAGGGAAGAACATGCGTAGAAACGCTTGCGATTATCACATCCCCTTTTCCGTGAAGTATTTGAACGTCTGACGGTGAATAAACAGCGTGTTGACATTGTGCGAGTGCCTCAGCATTTCGATCCCTCTGCTACCTGCTCGCTCTGGTACTCCTCAATGTCAATCGGGCGTCGAGACCCAAATTTACAATCCTCTGTCCAATCCCGAGCCAAGATTGTTTCATTTCACCACGGTGTGGCCGAGGGGAGGGGGGGACTTACACACTCTGTGGCTTGGAACAGTCCAGCCACCTCACCGGACCACCGTCCTCCTTGTCCTCTACATACTTCTGCGACAGTGTCTGTTACAGCAAGACAAAGGAGACAGAAGGTTGACCCTCCTACAACCGGCGCCGACACGCGTATGACACCGACACGTGTTGTTTGAAGGCAGGAGAAAGCTTTCCACGAGGAGGCCACTCCAAACTACTGGGGTCTCATTTTTGGTTTAGGGGTTTTTTTTTGTCTCTCTCACAACAATGAGCTCCAAAGTGTTGCATCAAACCGCATGTTAAGCAAACGCGGAACGCTCAAATTTTCGCGGCATGGAGCCTGGAAGGGAGACCGGGATGGATTCCAGCGGATTGATTCATTCAAGACGAGCTTCCCAGGTGCCAGTGTTCTCATGGCGAGGACCCTCACTGCTGAGAGCGGGACGATTTAGGGACAATCGCCCAGACTGTCCTGTCTCACTGGAGACGGGAGAGGAGGGGGGGGGCTAGGGAGGTGTCGGGAGGCTCTCCCCCGCCCCCCTTCTCTGGCATTTCTGCACAGCGAGCAGGTGAGGGGAGCACGAACGCTAATTTGTTCCATGAGCCACGCGCCAAGGGCACGAGCTGCCTGGCCAGCATTCATGGGGGCTCACCATTATCCCCCCCCCCCCTTCATCCAACTAATAAGTCCTGTGTCATTTCAGCCGCAGCCACGGGGGAAAGGGAAAAAGGGAAGCGCTTGCAGTGCAAAACGACTCTGCCGCGATCCGCAGGCAGGAAACCAATGAGGCCCGTTAGCTTCTCGCCGACTCGCATCCCATCAGAGCAAACACACGTTCAGGTGAGACTGGGAAAAAGCCCCCCCTGTGACAGGTGACAGAGGGTCCAGCAGGAAATGACACCGGACTGGAAGGAGAGCACAAATCATTTCCTGAAACACTTTTGGGCCGCCTATGAATAGAGGCGTCTTCCTGACGACGTGTTGGAGCCTCCCTCAAAGAAAGGAGCCACGATTCAAGATTCTGTAGCGTCCAGTCAAGCTCAGAGTGTGTGTGTGTGTGTGTGTGTGTGTGTGTGTGTGTGTGTGTACTTCCAGTGGTCCTTCAAAGCTAATCAGGCTCCCACAGCCCATTTTTTCCCCTGCTCTAACATTTCTGTTAGATTCAATGTTGTTGGGTCATATTTAGGAGGGATTTACTCACGCTGCGTGTGTAGTTATTATCGACAAGAGATTTATGAGAGCTGCAGATCGCGCGATCAGAGTGGCTTTTTATTCCCCTGGAGTTTTACAGTTTTGGTGGAGCGCCTGGGTCTGACCGTCGCACTACGTATTTGCCGATAACCGGCACAAAGAAGTCAGTCTGAGCCAGGCTTGCTGTCTTTTATTGTCAATAGCTCAATAATAAAAAACAAACGGTTTCTGTTGATATCTGCATGTTTGAGGCTTTTAATTTGAAAGTGAGGCAATAGTAAATAACTGTAAATAGTCCCCAACGGCCTTCTTATTGTCTGGAAAAGACACTCACCTAATGCTCCCAGATTCTGGTGGAGTTTCCCAGTGCCGAGTGTACCTGAACACACTGCCGCCTGTGTTCAGTCAGCTACACGAGACAGACGCAGTGAAAATCGAGTGAAGAGGCTCACACAGAGATCCGGGGACTATCAGGCAGATTAAGTCGGTGCATCTTCAGCTCCGAGTGTCGTGGGAAGAAAAAAAAAAAAGCGATTTAACTTTCGTGTTCCAGGGTGAAAGCCGTGTGGAGTATTAAGGCGGCAGAACGCCGCGCAATCTCGTCTCCCTGCCCGTCAAACGACAGGATTTTTTCATCACACGTACAGATGAGAATCCTACAGGGGGGCCTCGTGACGGCCACGATATAGAAGACAGGGATGTCACAGGACGTGCTTCCACCAAACAATTCTAACTTGTCTCTTCTTGGCACGAATTCTTCGTCATTCTCTCGCTGAACGCGGGTGGACGCCACAGCAAGGCGACCGAGATGCTTTGCAGGCCGCGAATGCAACGCGACAATTTGGGACAAACCACAAAATGATGACCTGAATACTTTCAGAGCCACAATATGATGTTTTAGAAGGATGAAGGAGGTTGGTTTCTATATTTTCAGACAGTTCATTGATCCGTTCATCAAAATATTGGTAAATCCGATGGCTAAGTCAAACTTTGCACACAAAAAAATGAATTAGAAAATCAACTTTGTGTTCCACGACTTAAGTGCTGAAAAACTAGCCTGACGTTGACGTTTAATCCCCTCTGACGACTTCAGCGACTCGTTTACTGGGTCACTGGAACGGCCCGCCCGTGTCCCAGGGCAGAGGAGCTGTTGTCAGGAGGAAGCGGCGGCAGCGGCGGCGGGGGTTGACATGACGCTCGCTCGTGTTAATGGCACCGCTGCGCCTTTGGCGCCGCGTCCCACATGCAGCCAGGAGGGGTCACGCAAAGGAGAGGGGACCAAGAAGTCAGAAAATGAGACTGAAGGGGAAACTTTTGCCTTACTTGCCGACACACAGTTACAAGCCAGGCTTAGATAATGTTTGGGGGGGGGAGGTAATGTAGCTTTAAGCAGAGCTGTGTTTACATCTGGCGCAAGTTTCTGACTGGACACGTCGGCTCTCGCCTGCTCCTTGCTGCCTGATCCCCACAGCTCATTAGTCAACTCTAACAAAGGAGGGAACTTTCGACGCTCCAGACACGCTGTCTGCCGCACCGATGCTAAATGAGCGCGAGCTGACCGGCAGAATGTCCCCCCCCCACACACACACACTGACCCCCTGAACCCTCCTCCGGACTGCGGCCACTTCAGAATCCTCGCAAACGAGAAGCTTCCCCCCCCACCAGGAGCAGAGGGCCTGAGAGGGAGCGAGCAAAGAGCAAGGAGCTTTATTTAAACGCACGATGGTGGTGGAGGTGGTGATGAGAGGGAGGGGGGAGCGGGGGGCTTCCGTCGGCTGGAACCGGTAGAAGAGCACAGGACGACGCGGTGGCGGCGGGCGAGCTGAGGGGGCACGTCTCCAACGGCGCACCTGTTCACCTCGACGCTAAATGTAAAGCAGCCTCCAGGCAGCTCTGAGCGCGCTCAGAAAAGGAAGGGGGGGGGTCTGACACGGTACTCCCAGCTATGCCAGCTGAGTCACTGAAATTAAGACCAATTTAGAAAGGTGTCTGGTGAACTGTGGGCTTTCACGCCCACCGCCCCCCCTCCCCTCCCCTCCCGGACCACTTCCACCACGCTGCTTCTTGCCCTCCAATCACCCCCACAGCTCCCCTCTCCGTCGCCCTCTCCTACGAGCTCCTCGGCCTCACCACCAAAAAAAAAGAAAAAAAAACCCACACCCACCCTCGACACCCACGCTGCCGCCCTCCCACCTCCTGGTCGGAGCTCCATTTCAGTCGCTCTGCACATTTTTTGCCTCTCCCAAACGCACGGCCGGGGACGAATCGTCTCACCGCTCGCGGGAGCAAAGTACCCCGTTCAGAGGAGACGTCAACCACGGCCGTGGTTCTCAAACCCGGGGGGGGGGGTCCAGGCCCTCCCAGCCCCGGGAACCACCAGGAGGAGGGTGAGCTTCGACTGCTGCAAACACTGTCAAAATCAGACTTGCACATGTTGAAGAAAGGACCCTGATAGCACAGTTTTGGTGTCTTGGTGGGAGCCAGTGTGTTTGGGCTATGCCAGGATGTTTTTGAATGTTTTTTGTACGTGGTACAAACTCAACAGGACCAAAGAGGAGCCCTCAAAATGACACAATTCTCAAAACATCATTGCGTTCAATGTTGTTAAACCTGACGAGTTAGAGACCATTGGGCGAGAGCAGCAGGAACCTCTGAGCGTTGTAGTTTTTTAGAGAGTGGTTGATTGCTGCAGTCAAACAGGTTGCAAAGAGGAGCTACGGGTGGGGGGAACGGGAGGGGAGGGGAGGGGGGCCTCCAAGCCTCCTGCCAGCCAGGGCAACAAGACTGATCAATTTGCACCCAGGGGGAGGGGGAGGAGGAGGGAGAGGGGAGGGGGGTCAGCTGCAGCTACCGCACATACACCGCCACAGCAGCGCCTGTCATAGGACTCACAACTGGTAAACATGGGCAGCTCCACCACACAGAGGTAGTTACAGACACACTGGGTGTAGTTGGGTCACCGGCGAGGTGGGAGACCTGTGGATGGACCCCCCCCCCCCCCTCACAGGGTCACTTCAGGGGATCCACCACGTTCAGCACGCAACATGACAGCGACTCTGCTCCACCTTAGGACGCGCCTCCATCACTCACTCTGTGGGCCAGATGGAGCAGCAGGCTGGCTCGGGGGCTCCAGGGCTCCGAGTCATTAACCCGTTCACCGCAGCCGGTAGCGGACAACAACCTGTACCGCCCGGGACCACCGGTGGACAGCGCCACGCACTGAGAGGGGGGTCTCCCCGCGGGCGAACAAAGAAAGCGGGTGAAGGCGAAATAAGGTTTTCTTTTGGGGAGGGGAGGAGGGGGGGGTTGTTGTTGCTTTTTTCCTGCTGCCTTTCCAGCCGGCCCTGCTGACAGGCAGTCCCCCGCGGGGTCCCTCGCGCGCTGGGAACGAGACGACGCCGCCGCCGCTTCCCGTCCAGACGCCGTGACGGAGCTCACCGCTGCCCGCCGCTGTTGCTTCGCGAGCCCGTGAGGAATAGATGCGCACCCACATTTCAGCCTCGCCGAGGAGGTTAACACACACAAAAACACTCGGCCACGCAGCACATTCGACTCGTCTCCTCCCTCCCACTCGCCTCTTACCGTGTCGACGCTCCCATGCACGGCGGTCGCCAGTGTTTGGACCGGAGGAGGCTGCTCTCCGCTGGCTCCCTCCGACGCCATCTTCGTACTGTAGCGGTCCGCCGGAGTGAGGGCGCATCCGGCGCTCGTTAACTATTGAGCTGCTGGCTGCGAAGGACGCCGCGGACAGGCCATCGGGGGGAGGAAGGAGACGAGGCGGGAGTCGGAGCGGGACGAGGGCGGAGAGGTGGCGAAGGGTGTCGGTGGTGGAGGAGCGCGAGAGAGGGAGGGTGAAAGCTGCGGGGCTCCGTCGTGTTCGAAAGCCTGCGGCCGAGTGAGTGCGGGCTGCTGCAGCTGGGGGAGAGAGAGGGAGAGAGAGAGAGAGCGAGAGAGAGAGAGAGAGAGAGAGAGAAGGGACGGACGGAGAGCGGCCAGTGCTGGAGGCGTGCATAAGCCAAATGAGCGACCGCGTTCAATCCAGCTGCGAAGAGCCGCTGCGCTCCAAACTGGGGGAAGAGAGGGGGGGGCGCTTGGGCGCTGATTGACAGCAGCATTTGTGTCCGGAGGCCGGCCAGAGGTCTCCAAACGGTGGCGCTCGGACCTTCAAAGGGGCCAAATCACAGGTGATAGAGGTGTTTCAAGAGATGCCTATCCAGAGGAGATCATTTGGGGGGGGTTTTGAACCAGTGAGATGATTTTGTGTAAAAAGAAAAAAAAAACCTGGATCTTGCGTGGTAATTCGCATTCAAGAGTGAAGATGTGCCCAATTTCGACTATCTTAGGTCCTTGTTCTCCACGATGGAAGGAGGCAACTTCAGACTGTGATGAAGGTTTATCCACCATCTTCCTCCCACCACTGATTATGAATTTTGGATCATTCCAAAACACCAGACCAGATCAGAGAGCTGCTGCTGCTCCTCCACATCAGGAGGCCAGCTGAGGTGGCTCTTACATCTGTGTGGCATCTCCCTGATGATCCCCCTGCAGGACCCAGGAGCCACCTTTTTTTTCCCCACACACGCACCTCCTCCAGGCCTCACTTATGCACCACAGCTTCAATTACAAGCTACACTTGTTATGATGGGCCGCACTGTGGTGCAGTGACCTCACAGCGAGAGGTTGCTGACTTTCTCTTTTGGCAGAGTCAGAGTCTGTTAAGGAGGATTAAGTTTGTTTATTTGTTGGTCTGCCTTTCAGTCAACAGGATAATGCCAAATGTTGTTTACTGATTCAGAGAAACAGGTTTGGAGCGGTGGGACAAGGTTTGCGAGTGATTTCTTTTCGGTGGCTATCTGTTCAATATGGGGGGTGGGGGGGGGAATCAGAGGATTTCAAACCAGAAGGCCTCGCCGTTAATCTTGCACGAGTTTGTGCTCCGAGTCTAAATCTCTGGGTCCTGGTCCTGTTTATCCCGGAGCAGCGGGGAGAGGACAGGGGCCCTCCCGGCTCCCAGATGTGGCACGGAGGATTAAGCCGCGCTGATCCAGCCCGGCCATCCAGAACGGGGGTTATTAAATCTCTATTTAGGTCAAAACGATGCGCGGGCAACAGCCGCTGGTGCGTTCGGGACTCGCAGCCAGGAGGCCGTGCGTTTGCCCTACATCTGAGTCGTGACACGCGGTTGACTTGGTTGTGGTTTGAAGCTCCTCGGAAGACGCGGGGCCGTGAGGGCAAATGACATCTGGAGAGCGGACCGTGTGGCCTCAGAGCTGCAGCGACGTGTTGGAACTGACCTGCTGGGATGATTGAGTGAGGCTGAATATCCCAAACAGAACATCCAAAGCAGGACCCCTCGACTCTGCAGCGCTTCTCTTCTGATCCCATGTACCTGCAGGGTAGTTTCACACCAGGGTTTCTACGGTAGCCCGGAAGTGTCATAGCAGCATCCACAACATGACAACACAAGCAGCACCATACAAACTGAAATCGCAAAAAGACAAAGATACAATACCTTTGTAAAAGTTGCAGCATAAATGCAAATGAAACATGCAAAAGCAATAACACAAGTCACAGCAATGACACACACACCCTGCTGCAACATGAATGCAAAAGCAACAATGTGGACACAGAAAGCCTAACACAAATATCACAATTACCCCAAAAAAAGCAAAAGTTGTTAATGAAATACAACACACACCAGATATTGAAGCCACAGCATACATGCATAAGTCACAAACTGGAATCAAGGCTGCTACACAGCTTTAAAAGATGCCATGGAAATATGTAAGCAGCTATACAGGAAAAAAAGAAACAAAAAAACTACAACACAATGGAAAACATACACGCAAAAGCCTTGAGTCGACACGAGTAGAGAAGCGGCAACACAAATACAAACATTGGCGGCGCAAATGCGAAAGCTGCACGATAAATGCACCGATCTGAGCCTCTGCGTGTTTCCGTCCTTCCCGCAGATGCTCATTTAAATCTTTCCCGTCCCTGACCGTTTCGTTGTCGTGCATCAAATCCCAAACTCGGGCCTGATTCTAAAGCAGATCAGGCGTGATGGAGCTGCCATGTGGAGATAATCCCTCTGCCCTCTGAAAAGGGGGCATTGTCATCAGGGGGACCCCCGTTAAACCGCGGCTGAAGCGCTTGTTTTTTTTTTTTTTCTTTCAAATGCTGCAGGAATAAAGCTCTGTGAGACGAGGATACCGGGAGTTAATTCAATTTCAAAACTGAATAGTATTGTTGATAAATTTGGGAGGGTTTTTGTGCAGCGCAATGCTCAGAGACCCCCAGAAAACCACAGATTTGGGGGGGGGGGATCTTTGACCGTACCCATCAAAGGAAAAAAGACACAGCTTAACAGCCTCACGGCTAAGACAGGAACTGATATCAGTCGAGTTGTTATTCAGATCAAAGATACAGTACCATCCCACCTCTGAAACAGGCCTGAGGCCATCTGCTAAGAGTTCACTGAAAAAGTGGCCTCACATACATTTCCTCCTCCACCTTATGAAGTTTTCTCCTCTCAGACGTTTTGAAGTCCACATCACAGAACTTCATTCAGACCACTGGCTCCCGTGAACCGACTCGAACCTCCCGAGGAGGCGCACTCCGGCGCTTGACTGACACTTTGATTTTCCTCTACCTGCCTGGTCCTGTTCTCATCGCCGGTGGGGCTGGAACCAGCAGGGACAATGAGGGGAAAATGTTGCCTCAGAAAGCGAGCTTCGTCCGTTCCAGCAACACAGGCGGGGAGTCGCACGGAGTTGGAACAGTCGGACTGGTAAAGCTGATCCAAGCAAAGGCGAGACGGGAGACATAGACTTTGACCCGGTGTGGACGAGCTCACACTCGAACCCTTAAACATTAATGGGCTGCTTCAGTTACATAATGCTTTCTGGGATCGTTCACAGAAAGAAATAAAAACACTAAATGATTGTGCCGCTTGTTCATGTTTTGTCTCGTCTACCAGTTTGTTTCTAAACTTGCTTTTGTCAGTGACGATTTCAGTGAGAATTATTTGAATGCAGGTCAATTTTATTATATGTAATGTTTGCTGTGACTATTGTGAGTCCCTTTGGACTCTAGTCTGTCCTCAATGAAACTTTCCCATTTTTTAACTCCCCTCAACTTACTTTTTGAAGCTATAAGCTTCAGTTGTTATAGTTTATAGCAGTAGCCTCAAACAGAGTTGGCATCTGCTGCTTCTTTTTGTTTTTGTTTGAAAGAGGCCAGACTGGATGCCACAGCGCCACCACTTGTCCCAATTGGTTCCGGTAGTTTGTCATGAGAAATTGTACGTATAACCCGTAAACCTAACACATTCAGTTGGTCAGCGGGTTCGAGCTGAACTCGTTTCTAAATCAGGAGCATTCACCTCCTGTCCTTCCTTTCCTTCTTTCCTTCCTTTCTTCCTTCCTTAAACGTTCAGTCGTCTCTCTGCTCCATCACAGCTGCTCTAAACGAGTGTGATGTCATCAGGCTCTGCGGCAGCCTGCAAATGAGCCTCATTGGATTTAGGTGTGAAGGAACTCAGCAGAACCACAGGTGCACCCGCCTGTTCTAAACTTTTACGTAACAGTTTACAGTGAGACCACATTCTAGCTCCTGAATGTGCAGGACAAGAACAGATCCGACGTTCTAGAAAACAATGGGTGGGAACTGGCCCGGCTCTCCCCATCCTCCTGAACACCGACCGCCGGCCAAATTGTGGCTAATTATATTTGCTGTAATTGACCTGAGTGGACTACAGAGGGGGAAGCCTGCTCCGTCACAGGAGGACCTATTGATGCGAGTCCGTGGAACAGTTCGGCCCCCCTGTCACAGCACGAGGGCCGTGACATGAGGTAGCACGTGAATGCTAATGTGTGGGTGCCTCATCCACGTGACCGACGTTCAAATCAGTGCAGAGCTAATGTGATGCATCAGGGTGAAGCTTCCTGGAGGCTCACATAGAGAAACGCTGGAAACTTGACAAGAGGGAGAATTCTAGCTTCTCTGCCTGAACCCTACTTTCCCCGTAATTGGAGCTGGGGTCCCATTCTGACCTCTGTGACCCTTTGATGGAAAAACACTAAAAGAAGAAGAAGTGAAAGAAGGCTGGAAGTATTTTTAATGTCTGTGAAATATTCAACATTGAGTCTGTAGAGTCTCAGCTCAAATTTTAGCTTTTTAGTCAAAGGTACAAATGGTCACATGACCGATGCGCCTTCCTTTATGAGAAGCCATTGTTTACTGTCCTCTGCAGAACTGCTGTTCCTTAAAGCTTAGGAGCACTCTGACCTCACAGTGAGCAGTTCCTGGGTTCGAACCCAGCCTTTCTGTGTCTGGGTTTCTACGTTCTGAAGGTGCTCCAGCCTCCAATGAATAGGGTGAGAGTCAACGGCCCCAACGGACGCAAATCGACCTCAGAGGTCCACAAGGAAATACACAACAGCAAGGAGATGCAAAACTACAACACTCAAACACACAAACAGCAACAGCAGCATTCAAAAGCGCTTCATTTTTTATGCTAAATGGCCACAAAAAGTAATTGAACAAGAACATTAACATGCAAATAAACCCAAAAGAAACCAAAACATTTGGAATCAAACATGGAATGATACAAATAAAGACGCGCAATAAATGACTAAACGATCAAATCTTGAAGTGACAACAGAAAAACAGATAAAACACAAGAAAAAGACAAAGAACAAGAAGAAATGTTTTATTTTGAGGGAGGAAAACTGTCACGTATTAACAAGCAGCGTTTCCGGGCCTCACATATTTCCACGGGAAACCCGAGCTGTCGCGCGGGGATAAAGAGGAAGAGTAGGTGTGCCATGTTTCCTCCTGTCACTGGGAATAGAGGGCCGCTCAGTGCTTCCTGCACGTGATTGTGCCAATGGCGCCGTGGTTTATGAGCGCACATGAGCCATAAACCATGTCCGCAGGGGGGTCCGTGGAAGCCGTGGGGTGAGAGGGGGGATGTTGAGTGCCGGACTGCGGTCCCTTCAGCTCCAATGATCACTGTCATGGGAGAGAGAGAGAGAGAGAGAGAGAGAGCGAGTGGCGCAACCGGACGCTGATGGATGGGGCCGGATTCGAGGAGCTGCGGAGGACAGGGTCCCTTTAGGCAGAACCCCCCACCCCACCACCACCACCACCACCACAACCGCCCCAATAGCCCGTTGACTCGGGCCTCCGTCCCATCGAGATACTTGGCTCGTATTAACTCGATCATTGTTGGAGAACACACTGGGCACAATGCCTGGCTGTCTGTTAATAGAGGCGCAGTGAGCTGAGGGGGCGTGGGGGGGGGGGGGGGTCAGCCGGGCCCACCATCACTGGGCCCCACTGTGCTGCCGGGCGGGGGGACAGGAAAGAGAGCAGAAAAGAAGCTCGCTCCGGATCTCGTGACGCTGGCCGCGGCTTCAAACGGGAGGACATGGACGGTCTTGTCACTGAGTCCACCAGAGACGGACTGATGGGGGAAGAAGAGACGCGGGGGGGAGGGGGGATCGCGATCCGGGCCACCTCGCTGTCTGCATCTGAACCAGACCTCTGTTCAGGCCACTGATCAGGAGTCAGTGGTGCTCCGCCCTCCTCCTGGGCACCGAGTCTGGGCTGAGACGTGCTGAGACGACCCTCGGAAGCTGACGTTTGGGGGGGGCCGCCAAAGTCCCGCGAAAGTGAATCACCTGTTCAGCAGTTTGAAGTTATTACTTCGTCAAATTAGCGCACTGGGCCACTCACTGTGTCTCAGGTTACTTCCCAATCCTTCAATCAGAATCAAAGTGAATAATACATGTGTGCTTTTAATTTGAAATGCCTTTGTATGTCGGACCCACACAAATTGCCTGTGTTAAGCTGTGTATGACGAGACTGCCTTTAGCACGTGTGTGTGTGTGTGTGTGTGTGTGTGTGTGTGTGTGTGTGTGTGTGTGTGTGTGTGTGTGTGTGTGTGTGT
>JASSRZ010004099.1:0-35599 GCA_032164315.1 Malacoctenus gilli | reverse complement strand
ACACACACACACACACACACACACACACACACACACACACACACACACACACACACACACACACACACACATTTTTGGTTCGTCAACCTTTTCAGCTTTTTTCCGTAATGTAACATTTTTTCATCCAGTATTATTGCTCAAAATGAGCTTCTTCTGTTCTGTGTTTGAGGCCCGAGATAAACTCCACAACCTCTAACGTCCACTTTGTCAGATAAACTCTCGGTGGAAACCTTCAGTGAACTCGAAATGTGAGTTCCCGCAAATGTTTGGCAGTGCGAGTGTGTATTGGAGTGACCCAGGAAAAAAAAAGGTAAAATGAGAAAGGAAAACTCTCCGAAAGTGATTTGACGACACAGCCGCGAGCTCGCCCCAACACTCACCTCGAAATGGTCCGCCGCGCCCCAACATCACCGCCGTCATCCACGGCAACGCACACAAACTAAAGGCAGACATGCAGCCGAGGGGCAAATCATGCAAAGCGCGCGTCGAGTCATGCAAAAGAAAGCAAAGATTAACACGAAAACACAGTACAGAAAAAGAAACAAAGAGACAGACAGCGTCGGCACGCAGGTTTACAAGCCATGCTGCATGAGGCGCAGATATTCCGGTTATGTGATCGCTTCTCTAAGCCACAACTACTTTGGAGAGACCTGGATATAAAACTGCAATCAAAAAGAGATCATTGCCTCTGCTACCAAGCTGTCCAAATCCCAAATTGAATGAAAATTACATTAAAAGCTCTGAATCCACCCACCTAGTTTCCCCGTCTCGTCCATTACTGCAAAACGCAGCTCAATTTTCATCGCATTCATAACCTTTTATTTATGTAAATGAAAATAAAGCCTTTGAATCTTTGAATCCTTCAACACAACATTATTACCTAGTGCTAACTCACAGACAGGACGTGTCCGATCCCACGGGGGGGATTGAGGTGAGCATCGGGGGTCCGTTTGCGTACCTAGAGCCGTCCTGGCCGGCGTGGCGTCGCTCTTGATCCAGAAGGAGACCCAGGACAGGACCACGGTCAGGATGCAGGGGATGTAGGTCTGGATGGTGAAGTAGCCCATCCGCCTGCTGAGGTCGAAGAAGACCGTCATCAGCACGTAGTCGCCTGTGGGGGGACGGCGGAGGGCAGAAGGGGGCTGTCAGTGTCATTCCGTTCAAGAGGGAGCGAACTTGAAACCAAATCCGAATTTTCAATCGTTGTATAAGGTGACCCGGATTTTTACAGCTCGGTTACACGGCCATAAACTACGGATCATCATCCCCAAAGACAGAGAGCAGCGGTCCGGCTCGTGAGTAATTAAAAAGGTCTGATATGCAGCTGGAGGCGACCTTTAGCTGAGCGCTTGACTCTGTCATCACAGGCGACTGAGTCACACTTTATTGACACTCTGAAATTTGTAAATACTGCGCAAGAAGAGATTCATACATGAACAAATAGGATCGGTCAGGGGGGCCGTGAACAAGAAAGGAGACCACCAGTCTCAGAAAGTGTTTTTTTACTCTCGTTTCAGTCTTTTAGCAGCGAAATCGAGTCAGTCGGGTTCAGCTGAATCTCTGTGAAGACCTGAAGCGTCTAATAGCTTCAATTAGGAGCTTTTTCTTGCATGGGAGAGTCGATGGACTCCACCACAAAGTATCATTGTTATTATTGGTCATACAAGACATCAGAGGAGAGTTTAGTCCCTTGTCTGACAGTTTGAATTAGGTCCTTGATTGTGCGTAATGAGAAAAGCCGGCAGAGAGACGGAGAGACGGACGGGAGGAAGGAGGACGAGAGCTGCAAAAATGAGGCGAGTCAGAATAAAAGCGAGCAAAGGACAAAAGATTTCTTCAAATCTTCTTTCCCTGAAATGAGTCGAAGTGCTTCCATTTGAATGGGTGATCTTAAAATGAAACTGGCTTTTTCCTTAATTATTTATATATTATTTTAGATTATTACCACACAAAACAATGCGACCAGGTGTGTTATTGTTTGCTTGAGCGGGTGGCGATGGGGATCTGAAGCGGCGCCGTGTGGCAGCCATTGTTCCGCAACCCTGACGAAGTTCCCGCACATCAGAGGGACACTACTTTAAATATTACAGCAGCGCGGCGTTTGATAATCCGCCGCCGCTCGGGCGGGAAACGCAGCGGGAGTGAATAAAACATCCGCGGGAGAGGACCTTTTGTCCTCCGCTCGCCGCCGAGCTTCACCTCATCCTTCACACGGCGGCGAAATCATCATCGATCGCAGGTGTGGTGAATAGAAAAGAGCGCGTCCAATCGGTGCGGTGGCAGCCTCCACTTGATGGCTTCATTTTTGGGGCCTTTCTGTCTGGAGTTGGTGTGATTTTTTCGACAGGTACTGCAGTTTCCTCTCGAAGTACAAACACATGCTTGGGAAGTCAACTGAGGACTGCAAATCGACTGGAAATGTGGATGTGTGTCGGCGATTGTGTGTCCAGAATAAGAAGGAATAACCAGAGAAAGACACTTTCTGTTGGTTTGCTGAATGTGTGTGTCCACCAGTGTTTGGCTTGACTCATTATCGTGATTCATGTGCTTTTGGTCCACTGATGCTGGACGGCTTTTGTTGCAATAACGCTTCGAAAAAACCAGGCAGCAGTTCCCTGTGAAACTTCCACGACAGCCAGTTTTGGGGAGTTTGAGCGGATGAAGCCCTCTCCCACTGCGCTGCTGTTAGTTTAAAATGTCAGGGTTGTGGTGAAGCTCAGGTTGAAGAGTGGAGACAACAAAGAACCCCCCCCGCCCCCCCGCCCCCATCTCGGCTTCGCAAATCCCCCCCTAATTGTCAGCATAAAGTCAGATCATGTAATTATCGGGATTCGGGGCTTATTGTCTTCGCGGCAACAACGAAAACAATCAGAACGCAGGAGGTGCAACATAAAATCAGTGGTTTTATTTTGCTTTCTCTTCTAAATAACGCTCGTTACTTTTCGTGCCTGAGCACTAAAGAAGTTCACGCGCTTATTAGGGCTGGAAGAAAAGGGGCTGAATTAAACGCGGCCACCGAGATTATTCCCCTGTTCCGACCTGTCAGCGCGACGCAGCGCGACGCAGCGCGACCCGCCGCTCGCCCAGCGCTCCCGTCTGTTGACAGAATGACACTTTAATGCATCGCTGATACGCATTTTCCCACAGAGCGGCGCCTGTAAAATGTTTTAGGGCCAACACTGTTTGACTTGTATGATAATAACGACGCCAGCGACGACTCGGGCGACCGCACGGACGCTGCAGAAGTCACTCGCTCCCAACACGGCGACTCTGGCGCTCCGAATGGTTGCAAACAAGCCCCGTGTTTATGTTCCGTTTGGACAGTAACATCCCTTCTGTTTACACACTGGTGCAGAATACTTATTAGTCCGGGATGCTCGCGCCGCGCTCCTCGCCGGGCTCTGTCACGCCGCGCACTCCGAGGGGAAAGTTCTGGGGGAAACTGCTTTATTAATGTGTTCAGGACAAGTCGGCTGATGAGCTGCTTGTGTGCCGACACGCATTCAAGCGGTTTCCCCTCCTATTCTTTCAACTTCTTCGCGTTTGTTCCAGATAAGTTGTTGATAGATGATAATAACCAAGGATTTTATCAGAGTAGGACTGAACGGGTTGCCTTCAAACCTGGCAGCCCAAGGATGCTGAAAACGTTTCGCCCCTAAATAGACGGTGAAACTGTTTTCCTGATTCTTTCGGCTATTCAGCCGAAAGTTTGGGAGGAAACTTACAAGTTTGCTATTTATTCATTTGTACAGTTGTTTAGGGTTTGTGGTCATAGATCAGGCCGGCTGCAAGACGGTCGCCGGCGAAGCTGCAAATCGATTACGGGCTGACAAGTGATACGGAGAACAGAGCGACGGCTCATTAGATGGAGAATCTGCATTGTGAGCAGTGAAATGTGGTGTGTGGGATTCCCAGCTGTTCCTCCCGAGACCGAAGGCGCTTTCCAGGCAGGCATGTGAGAGAAAGGAGGCGAAATCTGGGCTGAACATGTGAGGGAAGGAAAAGCAGGAACATCAGCATTTCTTCGGCGGAGCCCGAGAAAAGGGCATAATGGGGGCTTTTGGGGAATTTGCGGTGGGACGGCACAACAAAGAGGCGAAGTGTTTGGGATTCCGCACTGGGGCCTTTTGAAGAGGACGCCGTTGAATTGATAACGACGGCGGATTTGCGGCGGGGTGTCCCCAGCGGCGCCGTGGCCGGGGATCTGTCCACTCCCGTCCTCATTAAAACAGCCCCACACATCATGTGTTTATGAGGGATGAAGGCGAGCGCGAGCGGAGGGGAGACACGGCGAGCGAGGGGAAGGAAGAGAGAGGAAGAGGAGCGCAGCACTTTCTCCAAGTTTGCCACCGTGTAAATTAATGATAGGTATTTTTAGCCGGGGATCTAATCATCACGCGTGTGGAGATGGAGCTCCGGCAAAGCGAAGCCGGAAAAAAGAAAAGGGAGGTAATAAATGAGAAAACGGCTAATTTTCTTGAACAGCATGAGGTAGATGTGTAGGTTTGCCAAGGCTTCCCGGTTTCTCAGCAGAAATTTGGCTGCGTCGCGGCGGTGCAGCGGGAGTCCAGGAAGACGTATAATTTATAAGGCCATCAGCTTGATGGAGCGCGCTCATCAGCTGGCTGTTGTTTTTGATCCGCAACGCAAAGACGGAGCGACGTTTTCTCATTAGACGCCAACAGGACGCCTGATCAGTATTCCCGGCGAGTTGAACAAACATCCAACTTGCTGCAGGTCGAGCCGCCGTCTTGGTCGGGCCGGATGACGCCAGATGCGGGAACAAAGGATGTTTTGGTGACGTGTAGAGACAGAGATCTGCGATCTGTGTTAACGGAGCTCCCCCCTCAGAGATGAGCTCGTCCGTCCACGCGCCGCTTGTGCACCTGTTGGAGCAGCAGCGTCTCCTCTCGCTGACAAACCGACATTAAATTGTCAAAATAAACAGCGCGGAGAAGCGACATTGTAAGTACAGGAGGAGCGCGGGGCGAAGGAAGAGAAGTGAATAATTAAACTTCCTTTTTAATCTTTAATCTCGGTGATTAATGTCAGCGGAAAAACCTATTTGCCCCTTACACCCGAGGGGAATACTTATGAGCTTTGAGCTTGTAATTATATGATTACATTTATGGACATGCTGGTAATGTTAACCTGTGCCAGGCTTTGGGGCAGCGAGCTAAGTGGCTCGACAGCCTGAGCCCCCCCCCTCCAAGACGAACTTTCTGATAAAGTTCACCGTGTTATTTTTGGGGCCGGAGTGATGAAGCGCCAGTCGTGTCCTTTCGCCGGCGCGTCACCTACCCGCTGTGGTTGTCAGCACGTCCGTGGTGTTTCGGAGCCCCATGAAGTCGAACTGGTACAGCCGCCAGTACTTCTGGTCCGACGTCTCCACCGAGGTTCGCTTCCACTTGTACACGATCTCGTCTCTCGGGTAGCCGTCTGCGAAGCAAACGGAGACGCTTTCAGGAGGGAATCTGCGACGCTTCTGCAACCAAATCTTTGGGCAAATCTGAGTGATGCTCGTGACAACTTTGAGAGTTGATCCTCGAGTTTTCCCTCCGTGTTTGTTTACAAGATGAACCCTCGAGACTCCTGCTTCCTCACCCAAACCCTCCTTCTAGATACGTGCAGACGTAACGTGATATTCCTGCACCTCCCTCGGTGCTTCGATGTCTTTTATTCTCCGAAGCTTTATGATGCATTTTGCTCCTCCTGATAAAAGAGCTCATCGTCTGTAATAGCCTCCGTGTTCTCCGTCCACTCCAATGACAAGCTCATTGTTGCACTTCAGTAATGTGTGAAAGTGCTTTTCCCTCTGAGCACAGTGACCCGCTCGCGAGGCTTTCGCGGCGACTCCGGACATATTTAGCGTTAAACGGCGGGGATTTCACATGCAGATCCTCGCCGGAGGCGGCGGTTAAACCCGAGCACAAAAAGGCACGTCGGAAATTGGATTTCTGCGGGGGCTCGTGCATCAACGATGGCAACGGCAGCGGCGTTGGAAATAAAACTGAGCTCATCTGACAAGTTTGCAAGGGATTTTTTTTTTCCTGGGAAAAAAAGAAAGAAAGAAAGAAAGAAAGAAAGAACGATGAGTGACGGCAATAATGAGCCTGTGGCGTGCCCCGTGGTAGAAAGCAGACTAATTATGTTAATGGTCTCATTTCGAAGGATAGCCATCTATAACCAAGAGCAGCAATCTCCATGATGCAGGAGGACTGTTGTTGTTGTTGTTGTGTGTTTCTTTTAAAAAAAACTAATACAGTTGGCAAACATTATTGCCGTCATATTTCTCCGGGTGTGTTTGTTCAATCTTTCTGCAGACACGATTACCATTGTGTTACCAGCACATCTCCGCAAACGCCTTTAAAAGCCCCCTGAAGCAACATGTTCCTCCCACTCTTGTAAATTACCCCCCTCCCCTTCTCCCCCCCTCAGGCTCGGCTCTGATACTCCCTGCTGTCTGTCCTCCAAACAGAGGCCACAAGGGAAGCCCACTCCTACCACAAGTCCGGTTTAAATGAGAGGATCCCTGCCAACCTGAATCTGAAACGCTGCCGCATATTATTTTCCAGGTTGTGAATGCTGATGCCTGACACCCCCACCCCCCCACCCACCCCCATTAAACAGGCCCGTGAAGCACCAGTCGTCTCCCCTTGTCATTTAAAGCTCTCCCCTCTGCAATATTCAGCGTTTTCGAGCACCCACTTTGCCGTTCGATTTGCGCTCCGCATGAAAAATGGAGAGGAGCCTGCTGAGGCTAACTGCACCATGAGCTCCATGAAGCATCCTCTGACGATGTCCCACGTTCAGAGGGAGCCATCTTGCTGTTGTAATTCACAAGAAATATAAAAGGTGTTGCGACGTAGGAGGACTTTCCGTGACCTCTGTCTGTACACACAGCGAGGTGTGCCTGCCAGAGATAAGGAGAAAGGATGGCTGTTGCCTCCGACGATTGTTTCTACAGTCACACTCGTGATCTAGTGGAAGTGTGTTGGACAGAAACTTCGTGAGACTCCAGGTAGTCAATCTGGAGCAAAACTGCCCTGATCTGCAAAAGTTTGACACAAGTTTTGAGACCGAGGCGCCCTAACAGGTAAACAACAAAGTTGTTGGAATCTGATTTGGCAGCTGGCGATGATTGACCATTCATGAGCTCCCGCAGCATCGGGGCAGCTTCGCGTGGCGGCTGCCTCAGCAGCGGTCGACGGGTTTTTTTTTCCTTGAAGGCGCCGAACGGAGCGCGAATTGCTGATTGCATCTTTAAATGCATGACTGGCCTGTTTCTAAGGTAACTTAAACGGAAGCCGCTCCGCCGCCGTCGTCTGTGTTGAAGGTTGATTAAAAGCGGACATTAAAGGAGTTCAGAGGATCAACTGTAATGACTCACGGTCGTGATCTTTTTTTAATGGCACCACCAGCAGGGCGACGCTGTGATCGCTCAACAAGATGACGGCGAACAAACATGGCTCCATTCTTCACCGATGAGACGTTCATCTAATAAACTTCTCCCTCTCGTGTCACCTTGTGGCTCTTTGGCTCGACTGTCGGCGTGCGTTCGGCCATTTGCCGCTCGCAGCCTTTTAGCCGCTGACTGTCAATCACAGGCAGCCGTATGTGACATAAATATAGACATCCGTGCTTAATTACATGTGCTGTTAAAGTGGCACTAACACAGCGCTGTGGCCCTGCAGTGGGTGGTTTGGGAGGTGATTGCGGCGTGCCGCCGATGGAGGAAACGTGTGATTGCGGCGAAGGGCTTTTAGCCAAGCAGGCTTTCCCACTGCGCTCCAGACGCTTTGTGACAAAGTCTTGAGCAAATAATTCAGTCACGAGCTGCCACATTGTTGCACTTTGTCTGTCAGGAATGACTCTATCAAAAAATCTATTAGGGAGACGCCAGCCACGCCACTGGTTTATCCATCCACTGTGTAATGTTCTGGCTCGGTAGATGACATTGATTGCAGCCTTAATGGCGAGCCTCGTCATCGGCGGCATGATGAAGAGGCAGCACAGAATAGGAGTGTACATTAGAGCGGCGGCAGCGGAGCGGCAGCCGGGCGTTAAGAGGTATAAGTAAGCATTATGCGTGTTAACAGTGCAGAAAAGTTGGGCCGTCGGTTGGAGATGTCATCGCCATCACTCCTCCTCTCCAGCGCCGGCTCGCGCGCCATCTGCTCTGGAATATGCCGCTCGTGGGCCGGCGGCACGTTCGTGCGAAGCAGACGGCGGCGACCTGAGAGAAACACTTGCTGCTCAGACGGGTGTCGTTTCTGCCGGAAACGGGAGCCTCTCGACTGCGAGACGAGGGAGCCGCCATCGTTTCCCAGAAGGCTCGAGTCGCGCGTGCCGACGGGAACATCTGTGTACATTGAAAGCAATTTTTAAGGCTTTTGACATTTTAAAAGAGGCCTAAAAAAAAGCCGGACGGAAGCAGGACTTTTGTTCCACACGCCGGCGTGTTCCTGCTTGCTCAACAGCTCCCAGTGTGTTTTCCATTGTTCCTCAATTACCAAGAAACCCTCGGCGGATCAGAAAATCTGAACCGAGCGCTGCCGTACGACTTCTAAGGAGGGAAGGGAAAGTCTTATTGGTGCAAAACACTGAGCAGTGATTTCTCTTGGATTAAATATACATGAGGTGTTGTGATGAGCGGGGTAACGGCGGTACACATCTCGAGCGAGTAAAGCAACTTCAAGGCTCGGATCGAGTGGCGTTGGAAGTAGCGAGCGGCTCGATCGCGGCAACCACAGGCGAGGGGGGGAAAAAAGGCTATTGATGCAAATACATTCACTGACACAGAAGACCTAATGGAGTTCTATTCAAGATCAATAGCTCTTTCACCAACAACCGCACTGTAACATCCGCTCCGATCACACCGTGAACAAATCGCGCCGCCGATGGATTATCAGCAGCCGGTGCCGAGCGGAGGTGCAATAATGGCCGGTGACAAATGCCGCTATCTGCAGCCGCGTCAGGTAATGATCATTGTCGTATGAACTGATCGTATCTCAGCGAGGGAGGCGTCGGCGCCGACTGAATGACCTGTCACGAAGAATCAGATGGGACTTTGAGGCGTTGCAGGCGGCGCGTGCGCTAATAAAGCGCGGACGAGACTGAGTTTGTGTCTGCACGTTGTCAATTTCTGTTAAGTGTTTTCCATTTATACGCGAGTTTGAAGGATGTTCTCGGGAGGATTGTTGTTTCGCTTCGGATTGGAGGACCAAAATACCGAGACAGAGGAGAGATCAACAAGCAGACGTGGCGGCAAGGGAGAGGCGGCCAGGGTTCCCATCAGTCCCTGTAATCACACATTTCGGCGTCGTTGTTGTTTTGAGATTGAACGAAGCTTCCAGATGTCGACTTTGCCTCTGTCGTAATATCTTTGGCCACTAGAGGTCACTGTGATATTTGTCATTCTGGCTTCTACGGTTGCTTTGAACCTGTCCAACCTGGTGTTCTCAGTTTGGACAGACGAAAACTAATAACTGGCCTTCGAAAAGACATTTCCTTTCCAGAAGTACCTTCAACGTTTCAATTTTTGCACCTATTACTCTGCAGAATTCCGTCTTCCATCTGAAAACTCAGTCTGGGACGGACACTGTTTTATCAGCGAGTCTGAAGATGGTGAGAAATGTAAATTAAAAAGATTTTGTCTGGTTTTTCTTCCACCAAACTTTACCTTTGTAACTTTTAATGGCTCTGCGGCTCCCTCGCTGTCGCGTGATGGAAGCGACAGTCGTTCAGCGGCTCCATTATATGTTTACTGGAGCCGCTGACTCACTCGCTCCATCGATCTCTTGCTGTCGGATTCTCCCTTTGTTCTTCTCTTATTGAATAATGATGCTTTTTCCATTTTGACCTGGCAGAAAAACTTGAATCACAGCTGAGACTGCTACAAATCTCAAACTAAAGAGGCTTATAAGGGATTTTTGTAGCTCATCAGACGCCGCCCGATCAGTGGACCCCCCCCCCACATACACACACACAAACTGGCTCTTCTCCCCGTGCAGGCTCCTCCCACGGCGGATAAATGCGACTTACTTGTGGAGAAGCTGTGTTTATGTTAATTAGCTCCTCTCAGATCAAGGCATTGAACATCCATCGTCTCCGTTTGATTGCTAATTTGTGACGCCGTTAGGTAGCTTTAGAAGGCTCTCATTAGCAGATGTGCTGGCATGAATGGATGGATTGTTTGCTGTGTCGTGTTCGTGCATATGTGTGTGTGTGTGTGTGTGGCTGTTGGCGTTATTTACAGCTGGAGAAGACGAGGGGACAGGAGTGTTCGTCCATTGGGAAATTATGGAGCTGCAGCTGGCATTCGGCGTTGATGGTCATCCTGCAGAGGGAGGAAGAAAGCAAAAAACGCTTAAAGACACTCGGATCCTTCATTTCTCGCTCCGTAAAGCACGCGGCCGTGAATGCATCCGTATACACCTTCGCCTATATCGCATCATGCACTTCCCTTTATTTCTTTTTTCTCCCCCCCTCCTATAGTGCCGCTAAACACGAGGCGCTGGCTCTTATCCAGATGGTGCACGATCACACTCGGCTGCTCCGTTGATGTGTGACATCGCTCACAATGACAGAGTTGTTTTATCATCATCAGCGTCAGACATGTTTTCTTGCGATCCCAGTCGGGTCAGAGCCCGGGGCCCGTGTGTGTGTGTGTGTGTGTGTGTGTGTGTGCGCCCGCCTCTGAAAGCAGAGGGGTGTTTAGCGGTGATCGCCGGACAAGTCAATACACCAGCTGTTGCACGGTGGCGCCAGACACGGGAGATTATCTTAATCTGGGGAACGTAAACTCGAGAGCAAATTGAAGAAGATGTTGAGAAAGTGTCTCAATAATTGACTGACTGGGAGCAGAAAAGAGGAGGAGGAAGGGGGGGCGAACAAAGGGCAGATGATGCACGAGTCCCGTTTGCTCCCGTTTCTCGGGAACAAGCCAAATATGGGCGGCAGTTCGAGAACAAACAGGCCGGGCTCTGAGAAGCACTGTAGCACTTAATATCCTTTTAATGAAACATTAATGTTTAAATTCATCACAGAGGTGCATCAGAAGAGAAATTAGCCATTAAAAAGCAACAATTTGGGGTCCAGCCTGAGAAGAGTTTTCCTCCAGAGGTTGTTTCATTTTGCCCGCGAGAAGATTTTTCTCTTTGAGTGCCGGCAAAGTTTAAAAAACTTGTAGCGTCCTCATAAAGAGCCGGAATTGCACGTAAAAAGAAATAATTAAAAAAATACAAGTACCTAGGTTGGTGTATTTGTATGAAAAACTTTGAATTTTAACTGGAGAAGGTCTAAAAGTGTCTGAATTGCCAATGAAGTCTGCTAATATTTGATCAAAGAACGTCAGCTTTCAGCACCGCTCCGGTTTTGATGGAAACACTTTCAACTGTTACCCAGAAAAACCTTCGTCAGGAGCTGCTGCCGACGTCCTTTCTGCAGGGGAAACGCTGCTTTTTTGGACTCTTAAAGTTACTGTAGTCATTTGTTCTGCAGCGACGCGAGGTTCGAAGGCAAGTCGACGATTTCCAGTCGAACAATGTCGATTGAAGGGTCACGTTTTTGTTTGGGGCATTTTGCGTGTCGGTTATTGACTTTACAATATTTGTTTTGGTTCTATAAATCGAATGTTTTGGGGCCACAGTGGTCGGGGTCTCCTGAGGCCACCCGTCACTAAGAGGCTCCGTGGAGCCGAGGGCGGGACGAGCAGCTGCGAGAGGCGATCCTGCGTCACCTTCCACGTTGCACATAATCATTAGGTCCTTTGTCAGGATAAAAATATTGATTATGGCGGCTTTCACCACCGCTTTAAAGCCGCAGCCTTTCAGCGGCGAACCGCTGAACCGACATGTTTATGGCTCCATTTAGAGGCGTGATTAACCCGCACGCCACCATCGGTATTCCCCCTACAATTATAGGCGACATCTCAGGCAATAATTTGGACTTATTCAGCCTTTATTTTTAGAAAAACAACCGTCTGCATGAAAAGAGACGGAGTCCCTTTGGAGTGTTTGCTCAGGTAGCGAGCAGAATTCGTAATCCGTCATATAAGCACACGCACACGTCATTTCTGGGCATTTGTTTGCCTCCCTCTGACAGGACCTGTGCGTGCGGCCCTCCAAGGTGCCTGAAAACAAGCACTCGCTGGGATTTTTTTGGGTGTTTTTCTTGGAGGGGGGGGGCTGCTGTTTGGCCAAAGCAGAGCTTGAGAGTCCTGGATACGCAGGTGAAATTGGATCCTCAGGACAGAAAAAGCTCATGTCAGAGCTTGAGGGTTCATAAACCCGGATGCCACTCAAATTTAAAGAGGAGCTGTCCGCTGGGGTCTTTTTTTTCCCCTTCCTCTTTCTGTAGGCACAAACACAGCGAAGACACAGCCCCCCCCCCCCTCCTGTCCTTCCTGAAACTGTCAGCGCCAAATGAACAGAAACACGACATGTTGACATCTCAGAGGGACTGTTTTTATCGGATTTTGTCAGAGGTGAATCCGGGCAAACCCGCAGACGTCCAAACGTTGCGATGAAAGTCGAGATATTGCGGTAAAACACGCGAAACTGATTGCGCCGGCATCGAATCTAAAATAAGCCGAGTCCATTTGCAGCCACCGTTGTGTACGTGTGGGTGGCTGCTGCTTCCAAACTGTCCGCAACATCCCCGATCGTGTCACTTTCTCTGACAGTAACGGCCCCCCCCCCCCCCCGCCACTTAGAGGAAATGTGCCGAGAGGGTCGCAGGAGAGCGGCAAAGGAAGCGAGCGAAGGCGGTTCAACGGTGGCGGCTCCTTGAAGCCCCCCTAAAATTGCTCCAAAAAGATCAGAGATGATGAAAATGCAGCTGAGCTATGTGGACGTTGAAGTACCTGGAAGTAACACGTACTCTTGTCTTGCTTGTTGCCCCTCCGCACACAAAAACACCCCAAAAGCAGGTGCAGTTTGACTTGGTAGCAGCCACCTCTCAGTCTATTTGTTAAGAGTGTTTACTGCAGCAGCTCTTTTGGGCCTCTTGCGAATATGAATTGGAGTCATTTTGAGCAAAGAGGGAGGAGTTTACGTTGAAAAGACCCTCCACGTACCCTGCCGTGTCTCACACTGTCTCGCAGCCTTCCTCTTACCTCAGTGTGTAAAGTATTTTCCCGTTGTTCCAGATCCGGAGCAGCTGGTTGGGCGTCGTGATCCAGTGGGAGTCGGCGTTCTTGGAGTTCCTGAAGATGGTGTCGGGGAGCCAGATCAGGCCGACCATATTGCTGAGAGAGCACAAGACAAGGTAGGAGAGCGAGATTGTGAGGGCGGGGGGGGCGTCCTTTTATTTTGAAAAGAATGGAGCCCAGTAAGAGGATAATAAAACACCCGGGCGAGTGAGGGAAACAAAGCGCATCAATCAATTTGCTCCATTAATTACGAGCTCCTTTCCAAGAGGGGGGCATTGTTCTCCGACGAGACCCTCCGAACAAAGATATGAAACGCTGCAATTATCAGTGTGTCAGCGTGGAGCTGCGAGCGTGTTTTTTTTGCGGTACCTGTTGAGGGTCAGAATCCGCATGCTGCTGCTGTTGTAGCGCAGACGGGTGTCCACCCAGGTCTGGGCGAAGATGATATCGATCTGGTACTCCTGGGGAGAGAGGAGCACAGTCGATATAGTGATCAGGCCGGGCGTTTTTTTCGCCGGAGCGAGACGAGGCGGGCCGAAGTCTGAGCCGGGAAGACCCCGTAATGGCTTTGTTTGAACACAAACTCGTCCACATCAAAGAAAGTAGCCGCGCGGCGGCTTTGACGTGGAAATGAAATTTCAGCGTCGCTCAGACTGTTTATTTCAGCTCAGTAGCTTCACCCCAACAGTGACCCTTCTTCTTATAAGTGTAGCACGAGCGCGCTGAATTACAGTTTTATTACTTAGCAGTGAGAAGAAGTCAAGGAATTTGTCCTGCTGATATTGTTCGAGAAGCACGAAGCGTTTTCAGAGTTAATGTCTTTCTCTCTTGAGCAGAAAAAAACATCAAAATCCTTGAAGATGTTTCTTACGAAAATGTTGAGCAACTTTGTGAAGTTAGTTTTAAGTTTGATTTTTGTTTTATGGGTGAAATCTGGTCGTTTTGCAGCTGCTTCTCCGCAGGGGATTATCTAACCACCCGTCTCTCTCGCCCGGCACGTGAAACCGACCTGTACGTTCCCCCCGGAAGACGTGCGACGGCTAAATATAGACGGGCAAAAATATAGCTGACAAAGAGTGTCAGTCGTTGATCTCGTCGCGCTTTGAGGCTGTAATTAAAAGCGCTTTTTTTTTGTGGGGACTCGGACTAGCGTGCGGCTTGACAGGAAGCCACGCGCCGTCTTTGCAGCAGAGCGTGTTGTTGATACGGTGTCGGCGGGTTTCTTAAAATATACCCCCCTCCAGCCAGAATGCATAAAATGCTAGAAACACGTGAAAAATTGCCGCGTTTTCATGATGAATAGAATGAGGCTTAAACACTGCACCGGCAAGATAATTCATGTACCAGGCTGCTGAATAAGTGAGTCAAGACTTCGCTGCTTTTCGAGAGATATGAAGAGATAATTGACTTTCCTGAACTCTGTCATTCGACAAGATAAACAAGCATCAGTTGGACTTAAGCTGCTGGATGTTTTTGATGTGTGTTTGTGTCCTTTATATCAGTCTGATGAGCTTTATTTACTCATGAGAACAATTTCAGAGGTGGGACTTTCAGTCTTTACCAAACGTGCCGTTCGCGGGGAGTTTTCGAGCAGGAAACCGCTGAGCATTTAACACGTTTTAATTCCCTTGAGTGGGCCAGTTGGGGAACACAAGCAGCTATTCACGGCTTCCCATTGCTGCGGAGCGGAGGACCTCCAGCCTGGCTGGCAGAAGGTCAGTACATCAGCTGGAGGTCCCGGGCAGAATGTAAACAAGGCGGGTGCTTTGCTGATAAGGTCAGAGTGTGAGGAGTCGTCGGAAGCACATTCTGGAGTGAGATGTTGGCTCTTTTATTAGAGAGCGACTCCGAGAGAGACAGAAACTGATGGAGGTTTTCAAAGAGCTGAGGAACAGAAGCAGATCGCTTTGAGAAACTTCTCACAAGTTCTCAAAGGTTCGCTCGCGCGGCGAGTTTCCTGTACTGTACGCCAAGTACAAACTCGCCCCAAAAACATCAGCATTTAGTTAACAGCGGCGCTCACTTTTTTAGCTTTTTCTGACCTTTCCGAACAGACACGGCCTGACCTTCTGACTACATCTGTCACCAGATCCCCCATTGTTCCCGTCGCACCGCGTGACCTTTGGGGGATAATGACGGGGTGACACCACGCTGACGAGGCCCAAAATTCAGACAGCGACAAGCCACGCACGCCATGATACATGCGAGGCGCCGGCGCCGTTGCTGCTACGGAAGCGAGGCCTCTAATGGGATTTTTTCGGCAAGTTCTTTTGGGGACTTTACCTCCAAGACAAGGCGCTGGAGCAGGTCCATTATTCATGGACATTATGCAGAGCAGCGAGGGCGACCGTTGGGAGATATCCGACTGAAATTAACTGCGGAGGCTCGCGTTATTCCCTCCGGGATGCATTTTAAAGGCAGGAAGAGAAGGTGTTAAGGGAGTCTATTAGTTTTGGCCACTGACACGAAAAGCAAATGAAGCGAAGACGTATCGGCGCCGTAATCAAAGTTGACTCGCGCGCCGCGCGCTGGCTGCCGGGAACGGCTGATGTCAAGTCGGAGACGCGGCGTTGCAAGTTCATTATTTAGGCCATAAATATTTCACCGTCGGCTCTGAAATATTCAGCGGGTGATAAACTATTCCCATTCGATCGCTGCTGAAGTTTTACGGGGCGACTAATAGGCACAGGAAACGCTGGTAAACCTTCATGGAATCAAACATTGATGAAGTTCTCATGAAAGTTGTGTGTTGGAGGGAGGGAAAATCCTGTAAATGTCCCGCGTAGGTCTTTTAATTTCACGTTCTGCCGCCGCTCCAACGTTTGGACATGGCCGTCTTAAGAAGCAGCCCTCCGAAAGTGTTGACAGCAAAGCACATCGGGCTGAAATTAATTAGCTCGACTTCAGCGGCGTCGGAACAAATAGCTTCCTCCTCAACGGGCCTCATCATTTTTGCATGGCGTCCGCCCGCTCCTCACCAATTACACACGCCGTTCAGCCACGTTTCCCACATCCACGAACCGCAACATGTGTCCCGAGAGGGACACACGCGTACCGGTTTCAGGGCTCGGCGTTTGAGGCTAATTGAAAGCCACCAGAATTCTTTTTCTTCCCCCCCCCTCTCCATGGCGGAAAGTTTCCGAGTCAAACCTTCACCTAATAAAAGAAGGAAGTGTTGATTGGCGATGACGAGGTTCCCGGGATGAACATTTCCACGTCAGTGATTACAGTGAGTCATCGCTTGTTTATCGGTTCCTTTCGTTACCTGATGTGCGGCCATGGTGGGAGTGAAATTAGAGTGAAAAGAAGCAGACAAAGATGCGTAACAATGAAATTAGGTGGCATTTTCTTTTCCTCAGAGGTGCTTTTGTGTCTCACCATGAGGCACTGCCGCCACACTTTCCTCCAAAACAAAGAAGCCTCAACCTGAGCTGGCTGAGATCACTTGATCCAGGTAAAAATGAACAAAAACAAGCGTTTCCGTCAAGTGTTTGGACTGATGGGCTCCAGACGTCTCCGAAAAGTCCCAATTCGTGCAGTCGGAGTCGAACGTTCCTCCATCACGCTGCCATGTTTTAGCCGAGCAGGGACGCTTCCCGTTTCCGTGGCAGATCACGGCGAAAAACAGGCGCCTGGGCGCCGAAACTCTGCACAGTGAAGCCGCGAACGAGTGATGAATAGTTAACTTGGCCTCTAAACTGACATGCGCGATGAACTCCTGCGGAGAGGAAAGCCGACTTAACCACTTACGACGCCTCTCTTCCCTTTGTGTGATGCATTTGAGATGTTGCCCTCAGGTAGACATTAGAGATTTACTAAAGGCAAACAGCACCCTTGTTCCACGAACCAGCCGGGAGATGATGTTTTTTTTAAGGCTGCGGCTGCAGTTCAGCTCTCCGATGCGGAGGCTGAGTCCCGTTTGTTGAGTTAAAGCTGCGCTGAGCCTTTGTAGAACCTGGACCTTGTTGGATTACCCACGTTTCTTCAGTCTTTGCGTCATGAAAGCCAGCCATCGATTCATCGACGGCTTTGTTTTCGCTCCCTTTCTTCTGCGCATCAGCGACGTTTGGCGAACCGTTGCTTCTTGATCATGTTTTGTGGAAACAAAGTGTTGATTGTTTGTTTTTTAACACATTTACAGGCTGCTCAGCATGACGAACACGCGCTAGAAATCCAATATTTCCCTTTCTCGTTTATCTTCCGTCGTATTTTTTGCACCTTGAATACTTGAGCAGATTTCGGAGGACTTTGGTTCCCACTTTTTCTCCAGGAAAGCTTTCCGAGCACTTCCTGCACCGCCGATGTTTTCTAACTTCTGGAGTTCCTCTTAACGAACCACCCAAACAAAAATAAACAGCAAAACAAGTGGGTTCGGTCCGCCATAAATATTTCACCGTGACAGCTCACTCATAACGGACTCGACACGGCTCCACTGCTGATCAAGTAGAATCCAGCGGACTCCAGAATAAAGTCTTGCACTTTATTATATTAAGCTTTGCAGAGAGGGAATTCCTAAACTTCAGCCCAGAACACTGACTAATGTATTTGCTTCAGGCCAAACCGATGCTGCATAGTTGGTATAAATATTTATAAGTGAAATATTTATATCTCCCAGACCTTGGGAAATTGGTCGCTGGACTATATTTTCAATTCCCTCCAGAAGAAAAAAGATAAACAGGCAGAATGGTTGATTTTTTTCCCCCCTCATGTGTCCACTTCTGAGTCACTTCTGACGCCGCTTCATCATCACAACCCAGATTTAAATATTCCGGGGCGTCTCCTCCAAACCGCTGCTCATCCCCCCCCCCCCCTCCCCTCGAACAAACACCCCCGCTCGGGACGCGTCCTTGTTGTCCCGCCGGGCCGCCTCGCAGTGACGGGCAGAAATACCGCGTAAACACGCCCATTGAGCCGCCGCTTTGGGGCAATGGTGAACTTCCGCCACATGTGTAATAAAGCAAACTGCACGGTACCTGCGGACACGAGTGGTATTCCAAGGAGGGGGCGGGGGGGTCTCGTTGTGTGTGCGTGTGGGGCTAATTTCGTAAACATCGCTTTTGTCTCGGTTCATTCCTAGGAATTAAATAGAAAGGACCTTTGGAGGAAACAAAGGGACGTCATTTGCATACCTGGCTGTTTACTCAAAGTCTGTTTCGGGAGGACGGAGGAGGCGAGATGAAAAACGACGCCGGCTGCCGGCTGTGCTCGGCTGAACATCTCGCCCCGGGCCCCGTCGACACCTGCGTTTCTTTGTCGAAAGACAAAAGATTAACTTGCGCTCGGCCTGTTGGCGGCAGCGGCGGTGATGTGGAGCGCTAAACGCGGTGGCAGAGGCGTTTGTCTGGCAGCAGGCGACCCGGTGGGGCTTTTGCATCATGCTTGAACTTTTCTCTGTCGTCTGGAGCCGCTCGTTGACGAGCCTGCTGCGCTGCATGTAAAGTAAAATATTCATCAGTACAGGAGCGAACGGTGACGTGCATGTGAGGAGACACTCGCATGTTTTTATGTACAAAACACAGGGAATAAAGTGGCAGCATTGAGGCTCGAGTGACGTGAAGTTGGGAGGATTTCTGTGACAGCGATTGGTTCAAATTTGACGTTTTTTACAAGCTTAGCAACAGTTTTCGACGAGGGAACAGGTGAGGAAGTCGTCTGTGAGCTTGGAAAGCGAATCAGGAGGAGGAGGAGGAGGGAGAAACTACAAACTCAGGCCGACTGAGTGATGCAGGAGACGATGCTGAGTCAGCTGATCGATATCTGCTGACTCTCCAAAACAGCCGCTCATATTCACATGAGTCACCGCAGTCGCATTTGATGGAGACCGGGTGAGTCCTCGGCGTTTGACGCTCCAACTCGTGGCTTCATCTCGAGTCTTGCCGTTTTTTACGGGTTTTTTTCATCAGAAGAGGTTTCGATTCAGGCGTTGGCGCCGAATAGAGCGAGAATTTTGAGCCCACTCTCCGTTCAACAGGTGTCAGCCACTTTAAAAGGTTACGGATGACAGTTATGTAAGACAAAAGTGATATTTAATTGTGTTACCCCCGTTGCCTGGTCACTGCGGCTCCCTGTCATACAATGTAATTAAGCGCAGCGAGTGCCATTTTATTTTTCCGAATTAACTGGTGAAGCTGTCTCGACGCTGTCTCTGGCATGTGGGTGTGTGTGTGGGGTGGGGTGGGAGGGGGGGACGGCGAGCGACGACCCTGTGCACCGCAATCAGATAACCTTTCCTCATGAATTTCCCGCCCTCGCTCTCCCACCGCCGAAATGAGTCACTTCATCGAAGGTCAAGCGCGGAAACGCCACCAAGAAGTGACACCCGCACACCGACGCTGCATCCAAAGCAGAGAATACCGAAGAAAAACAGACGCAGGGTGTTCCTCCATCCGTATTTGATTGAACTAATTGAAATTAAAGCACCAGAATCTCACTAATCACTGCCCACATTGTATAAATGGCCCTATTTTCTCGACACAATACCAGCCTCGCATCAAAACAATCGGGAGACCTTCGAGGGTGTTGGAGTGGTTTATCATATGGGTGTTGTGGCTGTGAAGCACCATCAGGCAAACAAAAGGAGCTCAAGTTCATTTCCAAACTCCTTGTTGTCGCGTCCGGAATTGATTCGCTCTCCCAGTGATGTTCCAATGATTACAGTGTCGAGGAGGAGCCGCTCTGATTAAGGATGCGCTCAGAGCGCGGCCCGCTGATTTCTGACAGCTCGCGGCAGCGGTGGTGGCGCTCCTCTCGTGTACCTTTCATTCTGTCGGAGGCAAATGCAAGAATTGCCCCGGCCTGTTTGTTAAGTGTGGCTGTAATTGAAGTGCGCGGATAAACAAGGGCTGCGAATACGTTTATTGTTTTCACCCTTGCAGTCTTGAGGAGCTTAAAAAACGTCTAATTGTTTTTTTCCCGGTTCTCGCGCCGCGTCCTCGCCCAGACGCTCTGACGCACTCACGGACGGAGCAGGAAGTCCCATCCGACTGTTCGTTCGTTTCACTCGGCGCATGCGTCGGCTGAGCAGCCCTTCTGTTTGCCGTCGCCCCGCGAACATCTGGTCCCTCCGCCCCGGTGGAGAGGTCACCCACCTCCCGGCTCGGTGGTGTCCCGCCACAGCGGCAGCTGTCTTTCCCCGGCGGTTCTGAATCGTCGCGGCGTTGCCGTGCGTGAACTCCGGGTTCGTGTTACTCAGGGTTACAGTCAGAGTTCGCACACTCGCTCATCTGTAAGGCAGAAACTTTGCTGAATTGTCACTGTGACGTCGTCTTCGACTCTTGGTTGCGAAGAAGGAGTCTTCAAGTCTTATTGGGACGAATACCAAAACTAAGATGTGGTAGCAAGTCGAGCGAAAGTGATACAAAATAGTTGGAGATTCAATTTGCTTGGTTACAGCGTTATTATGAGGAGTGCGTGATAATAAGTGGCCACCACTTTGTGGAAACGAGGCGAGAAGAGACAATATTAAGTACTTCTGCTGAAGAGGTTTGGAGTCTTTGAAGTGTGTTTTGTGTGTGTGTGTGTGTGTGTGTGTGTGTGTGTGTGTGTGTGTGTGTGTGTGTGTGTGCGCTAAATGGACGGACAGCTGCGTGCACAAGGTTGGCTGGCTGCATCTTTGTTAGTGAGTTTCCCCGCGTGTGCTTGTTTGTGTTGCTGGTAAGTGAGTGTCCCTGCCGCAAAAAATAGCTTCATCCGTCTTTTTCGGCGCGCGGGGTCAGGAAGTCCTTCAATCTCTGCGGACTCAATTATTCAGTGAGTCCGTCCCCGGCTGCCGTTGCGCCCTGCGCGCACGCTTTCTCCCATTCTGATGAGGTTTAAGTGCATGCACCGCTTGGGTCAGTTTGTCGGGAAACTGAAGTTCCAAGCGAAGAATCCGGCTCGTATAAACTCAACCGATTCCTTGACACTTGTGACTCCTCAGCGATTTTTTGCATTTCACCGCTAATTCCCAATTAACAAGCGCTCGGCGAGCGTTTGTGCGAAAAAACACGTCTGTTTTATTCGCCTTGATCCCCCAAATGGAGCTGCAGGCGATTGTGCGGCGCGAGACTTCGCTGCTGATTGAGACGTTCAAACTATCTCCTAAAATTAGAACTGAGGATCGTCTCCATCGCGGGGAGAGTTGACGCGTGGTGAAATAAGCTAAACAGCGCCTTTGTTCTTCCGCCCAGAAAGAAGCCGAAGGACTATTTTTGTCGTGGCATCACTGAGTTTGAAGATTCAAATTGGACAAAAGGCTTTTTGATGTTGTTTTCAAGTCGCCGCCTGATTCAGTCACTTCAGATGGCGTCAAACCAATCGAGTGGTCCGACACAAGTCGGGGAATTGAAGCGGTTTTCAACCACGAGTGATTTTGCTCAAATATCGCTTCCTGTTGGGATGATGTTTATACCTGCAGAGCCGTCGATTAGTCCACAGTGTTCTCATTTATTTTGTTAATTCAACCTTTTGTTTCAAGCCGTTTCTGTCTCATGCGCCGCTCTCCCGGCGCTGGGAGCAAATCGGGTGAAAGGAAAGAGAAAAATTCAATTAAAAGCCTTAAAAACTTAATGAAAATCTGTCTTTTGTTCTCCGCGCCGTCTCCAGCCTTCAACTCTGCCCCGCCACCGATGACACTCGCAGCGATTGCGGCACTGGCTGCGGGGCAGAAAAATTGTAAACAAAATAAAGAATGCGCTGCGAATTGACGGCGCCCGATCACAACAAATTAAAAGCGTGGCTGCGCCGTATTGCTTTGACCCGCTTTGTGTTTTGGGTCAGTAATATCGTCTTGGAACGGCTCACGCTGAGTAATAGATGCAGGGGGTTTGATGCCAAGATGACTGGGGGCTGCTCGCCATTGATTGCGCGCCAATGAGAATAATAGTCGGCTCTTTGTGTCTCTGACTCACTGTCCCTCGCTCTCCCTCTTTTTTCTTCTAATTATCGAACGATAAACGTGTTCACTGTCGATCCGTCGGTGACTCGAGTGTCCGACAATTTGCTTTGCTCGCGTCTGGCAGAGGCGACCTCCTTCCGAAGACGTGCATCAGGGAGGATTTGTGCAGACGATGAATGACAGTCGAGTTCTGGCGACGCGAAGAACCAAAAAGGGGGATGAAAGAGGCCCGAGAAGCAGAAATGATCAAGAACCGTTCGTTACTTCAGTTGGTTTCATCGCAAAATTCTCATAAAACTACGTCCATGCGTTCGAGGCTTTGTCTGTCTCCAACTCGCACGCGGCAGCTCTGACATTGTGCGTCTGTCAAACTGGGACAGTTTCTTTTTCGGCTCAAAATGACGTCTCCTCAAACTTTGTGCACGTCTGCAGCGGATTTATCAATCGAAGCAAGCTAAAGACAGAAATAACCCCCAAAAATGTGAATCGGCTCAGTTTCGATGACTGCTTTTACCGAGAACAAACTGTAACTTCGATAGATCGCCAACAAAAATGCCGACCAGCAGGAGAAACATGCGGGTGCCGTTTCTCTTGCCTGCAATCTTGTAATAATCCAGTGAAATGTGGGTCCGTGTCAGTCGCGGGTGGATCAATCCTTCGCCTCTCGGCAATCTGAAGTGACATGTTAAGAGAAAGACCAAAATAACTTGAGAAAATGTGGGTGGATGACATCTTTTCGTCACCCACCTCCACTGACACGGGCCCCGCTGATCCCCCGCTGTCGGCTCTGATCAGCCTCATGGCTCTGAGGCGATCGGGCCCAACTCCACCACCCGGTCGGCGCGACCCATCTCTGTTGATCGGCGCGTTTTTCTGCCTTCTTGAGGCTTTTATTCCGGTCCAGCAGCTGCTCCTCTGAGCTGCGGAGGGGAGGGTCTGCTGTTGTCCCCAATAACTTATGGCTTTGTGTGAAAATGAACGGTAATGACTATATTTAAAGACACTTCCACTTCCTCTCAGCTCTGTGCCCGCATATGATTTAGGCAGAGACATTAACCACCATTAAACCGTTAATTACAGAACGTCTTCCGTCGGCGTCTCCTGGCGCCGTTGGATTCATGGCGATGTATGTTGGCGTCTTTTGGACACGGGATCCCCATTTGTCTCCGTTCACTGTTGCGTCTTTGCGTTCATTTGTTCGGCTTTTCACGCGCTCCATCTTCTGTAGCTGCCCCTCCCCCCGAGAGGGGGGGGTCGCCACACGTTATTTTACTTCATTAAACCTCACATTTGCTCCCGCTGACGTGAGATCTAACACACTCGGGGATGGAGAGGAATTTGGCCTTCAGCACTTTGCAGTATTTCTATGAAGAGCAGACTGTATGCATTTTTTTTGTGTGTGAAATGAAGCTGAGCTGTGACACGAATGTCACACCAATGGCAGCCCGCCACTTTCTCACAGGTGAAAATGATCTGCTTTGACACTTCAGTCCAATGTTAGTGCTGCTGAGTTCGCGCTGACGCCCGGAGGACGCGCTTTCTGGTGGCGGCGACTGATACCTGAGCGCTGCAGTGGCTGCAACGAGTCCCTGCTGCTGTAAAAACTGTCTCCTCAGAGTTATTTATTCACCGCTGATTTTCATCATGTCGTAACAGCCGCTTTTGTTGTCTTTTATTGGTTTCCTGTGCGTGACGATGTGTTGTTTCTTGCTTCTGCTCTGATTTTTGCCAACACATTTTAATTTAACAGTTGGATCGTTATTTTCAACAATTTTTGGGGCGATAATCTTGTTTTTAGGAGAGAAATTTGAGCTGAACAGAGTTTCAGAGGCATTTCTGTCCTTTAGGTAACTATTCATGATGGCAGGAAGGGAAAGTCGTTGGTCAGATGGAGCATTTCAGTGGTCAGGCCAGTGGATAAGAGGTTATGGGGGGGGGGGGCAGCTGCTGGAGCCAGAAGGTGAGATTTATGGTGACCCACAGGGATGCAATAATGATGAAGGGAATAATGTCGCGAGACAGAGGTCAGGATATAACGATGGCGAATGTAAACGTCAGGACGGGGACTTTTCTCCGGAGATGACGGTGCTGGACTGTGCACGCCGACCCTCCTCAGCTCAAGCAGCGAGGCTGGACCGGTTCGGCAGGAAGTCCTAATAATCTCAAGGCCGAGCTGAAACACATACCACCGCTGCTCTCTCGAGATGCCACCCACTCACTGGCTCCAACGCAGGCGACAGGAACGTAGCGTGGATGTCAAAGTGCGCTCATCTTTGTCAGTAATTTACTGGCTGTGTTATCTGACTCTTCCAGCAGCAGATATAAAAGGCCGGCGCGTTCGCGCGACTTTAATGCGGCTAATGCTCTTTAATCACTCATCCATTCATCACAGTATGTCCTAAATTACTACTGGCTTCACTCGGCGTTGCATCATCTCCAGCCAGTGGCCATTATCACTCGCAGCAAATGAGGAAAGATAATGTGTTTTGTTCAGAGGCGGACGGGCGGCTTCCCGGAGCTGGGACGCCGTCGCCTCGCTGGAGACGCTCGGAGTGGACCGCGGAGCTCGTGCAGCCCGGGGATCTGACCTCTTTTTGGCGGAAAGTCAAACACACGTGAACCCGCTAAATGGAGGTCTCAAGACACATGATGGATTGGAATCAATCAAGAGGAAGAGTGCAGTGGAGTGTGAAGCGCCGGGAAATCGGAGAAAAAACCTCAAGAAATGGCTCGTTTTCCTCCCTCGGACTGGTTATTTTTTTTTCCAGACCGGATGAAGGGAGGGAAGAGACAAAGAGGCGGGCGGAGTGAGTAAAAAGAGTTGTGACTCGGCGCTAATCCCCGTCCAGCCAGCCCTCGGGGGCGTCCGGGGATTCACATCCCACTGACCGGCGTCCATCGCCCCTGACAGAGCGAAGCCAATCAGTGCGCGTGGCGAGGAAAATCGCTGCCATGTCGCAGCGGGACGCGGCTCGCCTTTTGAAACAAAGTTTGGTCTCCCGCTGGGCGCCCGGGCCGCCGATGCCCCACTGACCCACTGCAGGCGGCAGGGAATTCAAACTCACAACAACTCTAATCGCTCCTTCAAAAACTCACCCTGAGTGCCTTTTTGCAGGAAGAAGCAACATTTTCGGAATTGAACTTGAAAGTAGGAACAGATTTTGCACAATTAGGAGCTTTGTTTTTTGTGGAACTTGCGGAAAGATTCGCACGCTCATTATTTCTCCCGTAGTGTAGCCGTTTTCTCAGCAATCAGAACATCCACAACAAGATATTCATGTCGCCGTCTCGTTTTTCCATTTCCTCTCGCCGGCCCTCTCTGGAGCCTCACCAGGAACAGGCTGTGTCATGTCTGCGGGCCGCCGCTCCGGGCGAAGTGGCACACGGAGCGCGGCACAAGTGTTGCGGCTCCGTTCCGAGCAGAGCGCTTGTAATTTCCCAGGCCGCCTCCGTGGCACAAGCAGCAGCACATCTGTGCAGACTTGTGTGCGAGGTGAGGCGAGGTGGCTGGTGGCAGATTGCAATCTCCAGGGGACGGAATTCAACGTGCATCTCTGAGTTCTCCACCGAAAATGGAGAGGATTTACTTCATCCTGACATGTTCGAGCGATTGCTTTCCTGAGTAACGTTTGGGGGGAGACGAGGCCCCTCATAGATCTTTACCCACATTGTACTAAAAAGGGAATAAAAAGGGGTCTCTCTGATATATTCTTCATCAAAGCACGCATTCGAGGACTTGCTATTCCAACTTGTCTGTTGCAGCTGATTGCAGCAGCGGCTGTGCCGCGGAGGGGCAGTCCGCTCTGATCCAGTTTAACTGGCACCCTGCGCTCCTCATAAGTCACCACAGGTGGACCTTTACTTTCAAAGCGGTCATCATAAACAACGTGGTTGGAAACAGCATTGTGAGCGACGTTTCGAACGGGATTCCGAGTTATTGCTTCACGGAGGAGCGAAAAACACATTTTGCTTGACGACGACGCCGCTTTGCCGAGCAGCTCAGATGCGATTGCACAGATCAAGGTAATCTGCGGCCCGTATTGACTTTCCCTCTTCACGTTTCGCTGCCAGACGCCCGTGTGTTTTGTGTCTCACTCCCGCCCCCCCTCCACCCCCACCCCTCAAAATAAAGCAGAGGCGTGTCAGTGGATTTCGCTTGGCGATAAACGCGTTTCGGCGGTCTTATCGGTGCGTGGCAGCTGATTGATGGGGGTTTTTGTTGTTAGCGGGCATGTAACGAGCAGGTTTTGGAGGGTGAGAAAGGGGGAAAGTGTCATGGGAAGAATAAACGCTTCCAGTGTTTGTGGAGAGACTCGGATCTGACTTGCGGAGCACCTTCAGCTGGAATAATGAGCCATTTGTCATATATTATCCTGTTATTGTGCAAACAACAACATAGAACAGTTTCCTTGGCAACATATTTCTCTTAATCGGCTTGTAATCCTTCACGTTTTGTCACCACTGCTGCTATTTATGGCTCTGCTTTATATATAATTTCCACTGTATGGTAAACAGGTCACATGTAAATGCAGTGCATGAATTTACCTCCTATTATAGTGATAAGTCAGATTTTCCTTGTCGCTTTTTTCGCCTTATTTATATCTCGCAGTATTCGCTGGCAATAGGAGGCTTTTATTGTGAAGCCTCCGCAGGGAAACGTGTATTTTTGCACAGTTGTATGCGCAGTTAAATCAGAGAAATGTAGCCTGTGACATGATGGGAAAAAGCCAATTATTTTGGGACATATTTTGAAAACAATACGAGCTCGTGTCGTTTGTGTCGCACAGACGAAGCAGCAGCTCGCTCACGCGCGCCTGCCTTCACAATCCAGCCTCCTGTATTATTCAAGTACACTCGATTTTACCACGGCAACCGCAGGTGGTACCAAATCAACCAGGACAGAAGCAATATGGAGGACCGCAGCTCGACAGCGACTGTTTGGCTGCTGCCCGCGGTCGGTCACAGCTCGGCGCTCTCGGCAGAGAAAACTGCGAAATTTCTAGCGATGCAAAAATTCACGAAAGGCGTCTCCCGCCCGACTCCCCTCCGTCCGAGTCTAACGGCGCCGTTTTGCGGCCCAAATTGAATTAAGCAAGTTTCACTTTAGGTGGATTTCTCTTCGGAGCGACTGCACGCTTAATCTCTGGCACATGATTAATGGGAGGAAATTGGGTCAGCTTGGCTCAGTTGCACTTATTTCAAATGCAGTCCACTATGTCAGACACTTAACTGGGGCCGCCCCCCAGGCCTCAGTGGGGGGGGGGGCAGCGTCGTGCACTGCTGCAAACTGAACTGTGACCACACACGGCCCCTCGGCTCAAAGAGAAACCACTCGAAACGTTCAACAGGCGCTGCTTTTGTAACGACTCGTTTGTAACAGTAACCTGTTACTATTTCTAATCACACAGCGATCCGTCGCATTCAGCTTTTCCGCCACGTTCACTTGACCCCGCCCACTTCTTCGACGCACCGCGTAATCCTCCGTCGGATGATTAACCTCCAATCTCACCTGACTTTGCTGGAGTTGGATCCCCCGGAGCAGCGCCGGCGAGATCCTGCAAGCTCATCATGAGGCCCTGCGGCGTGCGCAGGAGCGGCTCTGCCTTTATCTAATCACCAGTGGATATTAACTTTAATTAATTTCATAAAATAGCATTAATAATAACGTCACATGGCGGGAACGTGCGCAGAATGGCGCATAAAGGGTCTATATTTCAATTTTGTGGATTCACTCTGAGTGTGCAGATCTAATCTCAAATAATTTAATGCTGTAAGCCAGTGCTGACAGTAAAAAGAGGCTAAATTGCTTTTATATCTGCAAATATTTAATGTTGCCAAGCAACAGCTCCGACTCGGCGAGTTCCGAGATGAAATGCTTTCATGATCACGTTGAGCTATACATTAATTATGCCGCCGTGGCAAACTTTCTAGAAATGAATACGGGATTTGAACTTATTGACAGTGGACGGATGAGAACTTTGAAAAGGCTGGATCCGTTTAGAGGGCTGCGCTTCACATCAAGGCCAAACAACAGGCAGAAAGACGCTGTTTCCTTGATGCCGCTCGGCGAAGTTTCAGTCCCAGCTTTCCGCCGGCTTTATTACATCTGATCGGGCACCTTCGTAACAACGTAGACATCGATCCAAAGCTTGCTCTTTGTCCAAAAAGCATTTGTCTTTCCCTTCAAAATAAGGCTTTTTCCCCCTCCGAAATTCGTTTTCACGGCACTTTTTTCTCTCCTTTTTCCACTCTTATTTGCTTAATCTGAGCACATCCACAGTCGGACAGAAAAAAAAGCGTCCACACCTGCGATTCTTGGCGCCAGCCGCCGCAAGAACAGCTGTGGCGGCCCACGTGGCCTCTGAATGCAGCTTGAGAAATGACAGCTTTCATGTTCGATGATGCTAATGTCAGCCGTCCGGACAGATGTGCGCCAGGAAACACAGGAAAGAGCCTCGCACTCACCATGTCGATGGATGACACGGGCCCGATGCTGTTGACGTAAATGCCCACATCGATGACTGTCGGTTTCTCTGCAAGAGCCAGAGGAGAGAGACAAATGAGCGCACACGTTGCGTGGAGGACACGTGAGGTCTGTTAGTCATTCGGCGGCTCGGTTTTCCACCTGCAGCTGCGTCCGCCGTGACCAAACCTGCAGCGCGTCCGCGCCCCGGGAAGAAAAACCTCGGAGTTACAGCGGGAGCCATCGTTCATAGAGAGCTCGCGGCGAAGAGAGAAAACAGTACAGCGGCACCGAATATTACCGCATGTTTACCCGGCTCCAGTGTCTCCACCAGCAACGGCACTTCCCGTCTGAATTTCGGGGCTTTACTCTCTTTCAACCCCGTGTTTGACAACAAAACTGACGCCCTGTGGAGGAAGCCAGTGTGAAGAAGCAACGTTTCATCCAAAATTCATCACCTCAGCTTCACGCGTCACTTTGGCCGAGTGCGCCAAGCTTTAACCTGTTTGTGACGAGCTGATTTCACCTGAAAGCAAAAGAAAGAAGTCAGTTTTGAATCCTAACTGCTTCTCCGAACGTTTTCCAATAAGCAGCAGCAACGTACTGAAAGCCCCCCCCCCCCTCCTCCGTCTGCTGCTGTGAGACGGTCCAGTTTGTCTGGAGGCAGTTTGAGTTTCCTTTTTTTTGTGGATGTGGATATTTTCTCACTATGTCTCCTAAAATCTCAGTGGAACACACCCACACACACACACACGCACACACACACACACACAAAGACCCACAGACACACAAACACGTCCAGGATGCTGATGGAGCGGCGCAACGTGAGCGCCGGCGCTGCCAAACTCCTATTAGTGGCGTAGCGATGGATAACAGTGGTACAAAAGTTGGCTGGATCACCGTGCGACTGTGCGCGCTGGTAATGGTCCATCGTTGGCTTAGATCACAACACTGAGAGCTTCAGCCTGGCAGCTGATTGAGGTTTAGCACCTGTAAAAGGCTTGATTCCTCTAAAATAACAGGAAAGGGGCTCCTCTAATTCAGCCGTCCTGCATTTGAGCTCCATGAGCGATAAAAACACATTAACATTTGGAGAAGTAAACATGGAAATGTCATGTCACAATCAGCTTTGAGCCGCAGAAATGTTGCAAACAGTCCGAGGAGGATCGTTGGAAATGTTTCTCGGGGTCCTTCGGTGGTGATCGTCTCTCGTTTTGGTGCATTTTAGTGGCCGATATCACTCAAAATGACAGTTAAATGATCTGTTTCATTGAAAAACCAGCTTCAAACCAGCCTCGTCTGCCGTTATTCATACGTTGACGGGACAAACGCGGCGCCGTGTGCACAAAACGCTGTTTTTCCGCCGCTTTTCAGGAGCGGCCGCTCCGCCTCCTTCAGACAATGGTCTAAAAGCAGTCGGTGGTGTTTGGGGTTGCAGCGCACATTAGGAGGGTGAAGCACAGAGCGCGTGCGAGAGCTCTCGTACGTCTCGTCGGTGCGAGATGGCGCCGCAGCTGCTTCGCATTGTTCGCGCGCGACTGCGACCGGGCGCATCGGGCCGGCCGGATAATCAAGTCGTCATTATGCGAGCTCAAATTACAACTTCTGCCAAGTGCTGCGTTGAAACTAATTACATCTGCTGTCGTTACTGGAAAAAAATGCTACTTACTCATTTTGAGGCAGTTTTCAATGGATTTCAAATATACCTCAGAAACTGCATGTTGGCTTCACATCATTGCATTGGATATAGTTAAAATCTCTCTATTAACTTGTAAGAAAGGTTGATAAATGCCAGTAGTGGAGACCTAAAGCTGGTATGATGCGTTATTGTTGTAATTATGAACATATCTTGAACATCAGCTCATTATTTTTGACTCTTTATGGTGAATTTGGTTGTTTTTAGTCAGCGAAGTCTGTGAAACTGTCTGTGTAATTGTGCACAGATGTTCTTCAGATATGAGGAGCAGAAATGAGCATGTGGGAGTATCTTGGCTGCCGTGTTGCCGCAGCTTTTTCTGCACCAGTCTGATCCGCTTCTTTGTACAAAACTTGGAAACTTCCCTTGAATTTGGTCACCTGTGACCCCCCTGAACCCCACCCACACACAGGTTACTGGTTTACTGCATCACAGTGAAGCCAAACACAAGTTAACACACTGTCTCTCCAACACATAAAAGCAAAGGCCTGCAAAATGAAAGCAAAAGGGGATTTTTTTCAGCTCTGCTCCAGATTAAAGAAGCTATTTTATTCAGTTTGTCTTGGATGTTCACAGAGAGCAGCTTTTGCTGCAGTAGCTTCCAGCTCCTGCATGAGTCTGCACCCGAGACTCTTCAGTTTGAGTAAATTGTATAGCTTTTTTTGTGTTGTTTTGAGTATTACATAAGTTAAAAGATTTCAACAGTCACGCAGGAGCACAAACGGTCCTGGTTAGATTTCAGCCTTGGTGCACAAGAAGTGAAGCCTGCGAAGCCCGTGAAGTAGCGCTCAGCTCCTAATGTTTATGCTCTTACTTTCCTGAGGAGGAAGGTTCCAGAAAGCAGCGTGCTTAACCCTCAACCTTCACAGACACGCCGCTCGCTATTGAACAACAAGAGTCTGCTGTTTTTCAGGTGTGGGAGTCAGAGCCGGAGTGAATATAGAGCAGGCTGCCGCTGCGAGAGAAGAACTATTCAAAGAGAAGTCTCCGCCGCTTATACAAAGCCAGGAGTGAATGGAAAAAAACCCCACAGATTGCTGTGAAGAGGCAGACTTTAATTGGTGACTTTAATTCTCACTGTCTCCAGACTGCAGCACTATAAATTAGGAGCACTTAGTAGTTGTAGTATTGCATGTAATCGAATAATGTCAGTTGTCACATGTGGCGGAACGAGCTTCCTGACCCGCGCCGCTCTTTACGGTCCAGTGAAGCCCAAGACTTCCCGCGCGGTGAGCTTTCCCAGCATCCCGATCGTCCCGCGAGCGCCTGTGTGCACATCTGTATGTTACGTCCCCGGGGAGCCGCCGCGCCGGGCATCTGACGTGGACGCCGTGGGGCGGCGGTGGTCCTGCCGGGAGGCTTCAATTCAGTTCCAGCTGCTTGTTCTGCTCCGTCAACTGGACAGTGAAGGACAACAATGCAGCTGGACTTTGGAAGCGTTTTGGCGTCTACTTTGGACCTTCTGTCTTGTGGACAAATCAAGTTGGTTTCGTCCGACCTCTGGCTTCCCTCCTTCCCCGAGCGAAGGAACGATTCGAGGTTCCCCCCCCCCCCCCCCCAAAGACCCCCCCTCAGTCGTTCCCGGCCTCCCAGCAGGCTTGAGCTTGCATTTAGCTCCACTTACCAAATGACATCAATCTGTCATGCTGAATAAAGACGCTCCGTGACATATAATGATGAATGTATTCGCCGCTAAATGTCAGCACGCTGATATTAGTGTTTCGCTCAAAGCACTGCTGTGACTAACTGCCTTCTCACAGAGATTCTTGATTTATTGTTAATATTCAAGTCTTTGAGGGCATCTTTTCTCCTTTTCCATACTTATCCACCTCAGTCTAAACTGGCTTTTTCAGCCTATGAAAGCTGGAATCAGTCAAAACACTGAAAGTCATAAACTGAGTCCTGCGTTTGGCTTTCAAACTGCCAAGTTTGCCAAAGTTAGTTGACTTGTGAGGATATCATTTCCTCGAGAAGAGCCCAGACCAGTAAAAAAAACACATTTCTTTAAGCGCTAACAATAATTTTGACCCAGCAGATTTTAAATCGCAGTTTATTTCTGCCTTATTTCCCTCCCGAGTCCCCTCAGGGCGTCCTGCGAGCATTCTTGTATCCGCTGGCATCTGTAACCTTCTTCTCTCTGGCTTCATTTCAGGGCACCAAGCCCGACCGAGCTCAGGCGCCGATTCAAATCTTTTATTTTCCGACTGGAAAAGAAAGAATTAAGAAAGCTGGCGTTATCCGAGACAATGCGCAACGTCCAAATTACGGAGAATCGCTGCGTGTAAAGAAAGGAACGTATTCATTGTTCGTTCGGAGAGTCTTCCAGCGCTGGGGGAACCCCGGGACAGGCTGCCGGTCTGACACCAGCGCACAGACGGAAATAAGCTGCATTCACACTTCTGGACGGTGGAGACTGCGGTCCAAGCAATCTGCATGTGTTTGGACTGGGTGGTGGAAACACCTGGAGGTGACAGCGAGTCGCCTGTCCCTTCTGTGACACCCGTTCGCAGCGGCGACGACAGAGAAAGAGGAAAAAACCCTGAAAGAGTGCGCGGAGAAAAGCTGATGTGCAACAGCCAAGCACTTCTGAAAGTGGGACAACCTGAAGGGAATTGTCCTTAATTTACACCACAGTCGCTGATCAAGCCGGATGAATCTCCATAAAAACGCCTTGGATTTCTAGGGCGTCGTCCAGTGTTCCCGGCCTCCCTTCCATCTTTTCTTGCCGCTCCCTTTGAGGTTCGTTCCGTCTTTGAACAGGCTCATAAAAAGCTCTGCCAACACGACATACCGCAGGTCCAAATAACACATGGCAGATCCATGTGTGATAGTGCATGGGTAATCGTGACGCCGTTGTTTATTCCTGCTGCCGTCTTTCATCTCTCGGCGAGGAAAATAAAAGTTCAAAAGAGAAGCGGCTTCGCTATGAAACACCCACCTCGCCAGCCATCTATCCAGCAACCCAATTTTCTGCTCTTAATGGAGGAACTATGATCCGCAGAGGGCCAGATGATTCCTCCTTCATCCTCCTTCCTGTTTCCTCCTCCTCCTCCTCCTACTCCTCTCCGTGGCGTTCAGAGAAAGCATGACAGGTCCCATCTGTATTACCGAATTACCCCGTGGGCCCGCGATTAGAAAGAAAAGGCTTTTATGCCTCGCTCGGCCCGGCTGGCATGACGAATGCATTACGCATTGTCAGCTGTGGCAAAACACTCATGTGTACATGCGGGCGAGCGCAACTCGGCTGACCGTTCAGCCGGCATATGCTCGGCATCCAAGGTGCCCCGTGCTGGGAATTCGGCCGGGCCTCAGCGGGCCGCCGAACACCCAAGGGTGGGCCGCGTGTCATCAGTCTCGCTTTCAGAACAAACGCGCCGTGAAATAATTACTCACGTCCTGGTGACTAACAGGCCAGCCATGGCGCAGCGCTGCAGGTGAGGTCAGCTCGAAGCCGCTTGGTTTTTTTTTGACAAAAGCTCCCAGAAATGCGGTTGTTTCCTCGCAAGAGCGCCCTCTGGTGGACACTGTGATTGTAGCAAGAGTAGGGAGGAGGTCGGGGTTGATAGATGGTCAACAAATATCCCTCTTTAATCGATCGGTTTCATCAGTTTGCTCAGATTAAGAAGTTTAAAGCTTGTGGACTAAGTTTGTTTCATTTATGTGACAATGCAGCTGAATATTGTTTAATTAATTCATGATATCAGCAAATTCAAACCCTTATCGACACCCTGAGAAGGTTATTTTCTTAAATACTCCATTAAACGTTAAAATTAAAATGTTCTGGAGAAATCGCCACGCAGACACGTTTTGAGATCGGCAGTTAATGTGGATTAATGCCGCGAAATGAGCGCGATAAATCACCCGGCGTCGCCATTATGGGTCACGCAGCTTGTTACTCACAGATAAAGAGCAGCGTCGTGTGTACACACTGTGATCCATCACTGTATACGCCGCCGCACTGCTGCAGTCGGCGTCGTCCACCACAGTCACGCGTCACGTCGCGCATGACCCCCCTGATCCCTTGTTAGTATGACCAGAGCCCCGCGGCCCACTTTGTCTTTCAGCTGTTTCAGGGCCGCGGCAGCAGCCAGAGTCACTGTCGTCGCGTGGGAACGAGTCGGCGTGACTTTGAACCGCATTCCCACTCGCTCTTTGTGTCCCTCCCCCTTCAGGAAAAGAGAGTTTGAACAAAAGCACAACAGAGAAGCCGAGAGAAGTAAACTATTTTGATCTAATTGTCAGCCAGAGGTAATTATAGAAACTGCGTATGTGCGGAATAAGAACGAGGTGGTTTGTTTGGCTGTTTACAGGTATAGTACAGTTGTTGTTGCGGCGTTGAGAGCGCGCAGTTTTAACCTCATTTGCTGAGATAATAGAAAAAGAAGAGGCGTCGAGAAATGGCTGATTAGTGCTTGTTTGATGTCGTAACTTCCGATAGTTTCCTCTGGTTGTGTTCGATGAAGTCGCACAAAAGTATGTCAAACAATCGCTTCTTTTTGTGTGAAACTCGTGTCTTTCAAACATGGTAACAGAAGGAGGACAACTGTTTTCACTGGTTAGTCCAGAACGCGAGCCGATTCGTTTGATGCTGAGGAAAAATCCTGAAATGCGGATGTGATATTTTGGGAATGCCGAACGCGTTTGTCGCTCTGATGCTCGCAGTCGTCGCTCGGCGTTGTAATTTAGAGTCGTGTTTGTTGCGACACAAGTGGTGTAAATAAGCGCTGACAACAGGACTATTTGTGTCAGCCCTCTGGTGTCAGCCCCATGGTGCTAATCACAACTAGGCCACATCGTCCTCTCTTTCTTTCTGTCTTTTTTTTGGGTGAGGGCCCCAAAACTCCCTTTTGGCATTACGGATTGATTGAAGCGTGTCACCACAAGTGCAGACTTAGCAGGCAGCTGCCTGATGTCGCCTTTCTTTCCTCTTCAAAGTCCTTGACGGGAAAGGAGGGGGGGGGGGGCGGTGGAAGAAAAAATATCACTGAGTGATTAGAAAATCAAACACCGGATGAAGAGGAGTCGCCGGAAAGATATCATGCAAGAAAACGCTGCGACGGAAGATTTCTGACGGGGAAAATCGACCGTTACCAACATGAGACGAGCATGCAGGGCTGTCGCTGAGGTGTCATAAGTGCTATAGGTGTAGAAGTGATACGGGAGGGGGTGGGTAGGGGGAGCGCTGGTGGGGAGGCGAGGGGGTGCACAGTGCCAACTAATCTTTATGCATGTGACTGCAGCAGCTCCACTTTGGAGGAAACTTGGTTCTGCTGTCTCTTCCAGCTCTCTTCAGCCTACATGGCACTGCACCAGACACTAGCAAAACAGCACATTCCTCCTCACACACACACACACACACACACACACACACACACACACACACACACACACACACACACACACACACACACA
>JASSRZ010004092.1:0-35606 GCA_032164315.1 Malacoctenus gilli | reverse complement strand
CACACACACACACACACACACACACACACACACACACACACACACACACACACACACACACACACACAGAGCAGTGCGCTCTCCCGCTCCCCTGCGCGCACACACTCGCTCGGAATCACAGGCAGCGGAGAGAAACAGGACGGAGAAACGTTAAGTTTACTTTAAGCTTCGTTAAACTATATTACACTAAACTCTAGTGCTCCATGACAACAAACAACCTCATGGAAACACGCAGTTCGTGCGCATTCGGGAGAACAGGCCAGTTTTATAAGCGCTAATTTTAGCGAACGTATTAGCGTTTTAACGCTGCGTAAGTTGCCTGTTTGTGAAATAAACAAAGATATAGGCAACTGTAAACTTCCATCTCTACTATTCGCTCATGTAACTGTTACACAGCACTTAAAGATTGTGCAAGTTGCCAGCTTGTGAAATAAACGTACATATGCAACTTCCCTCTCCAATGTTAACTAATGTAAGATGGTTATACCGCACCAAAACGCTGTGTAGCCCGTTTGTGAAATAAAGAAAACCTACAATAGTAGAAGGACTATAAGATGATTGTTTTGTGTCCCACTACACTTCATACTACAATGCAGGTTTTACTGGAGCTCATAAATTCAGAAGCTGCAACATTGGCACTTAAATCGAGTTAAAGCCCCTTGTGTGAAGTGGAAGGTGGAACTTTTCAATAGCTTGTAAAATAAAAAATTTGTATTTCTAATATGTTTTTGTCAAAACACCTACCAGTGTGTTCTCACTTGAAGCTGTATGCAGCCACTTGAAGAGTTTAAAATAACTGCTGAAAGGAACTTTGGGTCCATGTTGTCATGTTGCTGTGACAACTGGAACTCTACCTGCCTGTGCTGAGGTAGGCGCAGTTTGGGGTAAAGATCAAAGGAATCAAACAAAATCCTTCAGATTCTATTTATCCGTTTAGGCTGAAATCACCAATTTTAGACCAGCAAGTAACTAGGAACCAACTTCAAAGTACACACATGACAACGGGTGACAGTCAGGAGTTTCTATGGTGAGGAGCAGGAACAGAACTGCCTTTGAAGTTCTTTGAACGAGTTAAGGTGTTATTCACGTTGCACTTTTGTTTTGCAAATTTGTTGAAAGAACAGTTGTTTGACAAGCGACAAATCGGTACAATCTCCATGGTTGAAGGAGACGACTTATGGTTGGACCTGGAATGTGCTTTCTACAACATGGACCCAAAGGAAATCCTTCCTCCAGCAAAGCTCCAGGAAAAGATCCTGGATCTGGAGCGGGAGCTGGACATGGTGAAGGCCAGAAAGGAGTTCTTCAAACAGCAGTACAAGGCGTCAGAGCTCTGGCCAGTTGAAGTCGATGTTAACTTGAACATCTTCAATTTAACATTTGAAAGATTGGGCAAAGAGCTGACAGATGAGATTTCATCTGTGACTGCAGAGAATGCTGCGCTTTCCTCCAGGATAGCTTCACTGGAACAGTTAGCATTCACAAAACAGGAACAGATTGAAGCCTCAAAGGTAATGCTGCGTGGCTTCAGTGAAGGGCTGGAGGACACTCAGACTCCACCCACTCAGCAAATTACTGAGGGGGGCTCTGTAGTAACTGTCAGGTACAGGGTGGAGCTCCTGCTCTACAGGATGCACCAGCTGATGGAGACCCATCACAGCCTGCTGAAGAACCCCTCTGGAGAACAGGGAGGTCAGACACTCCCTGATCCCCAATCTGATGACCCAGCTCATCAGGACAAGCCGTGGGAGGAACCTTCGGGGCCCTACATGCCCCAGGGGAGGCAGTTAAGTGAGCTTCACATGCTCCATAGGATTGAGGAGCTCACGTCCAAGCTGGGGAAGGAAACTTCCAAAGTGAACAAATACAGAAAAAAGCTGGATGCTTCCCATCATAAGCTCCAGGCGCGTTATTCTAACTGGAAGTCGCACATGGACAGAGCTTATGTGTCCATGGCGGAGCAGCAGAAGGAGGCGGCGGTTGCAGTCGACCAATATGCGGATCTCGTTGCCAAGGTGGCCCACCTGGAGGCTCAGTTGGATGCTGAGGAGAAGGAGTACGTGAGATTAAGCAGGGTGCTGCTCAAAGCTGAGCAACCTGCTGGTCTCCCGACGGAATGCGCTTGTCCAGGAGAGACTCCTGCTTTTCTGCCTCCAACTCCTCAGGGGGCGAGCCACAGAGACACTGGGACGGTGGCAACTGCTGATGACCGGCGACACGTCCAATTCAGCCTGCAGGAATCTTACGTGTCGTGCGCTACTCTGGAAAGCGGTTCAGCGTTCAATTCTGAGGGGCAGGAGTTGGTGAAACTCCAGCTCAAATGTGAAGAATTGCAAATGAAGCTGAACAATAAAAAGGACCGGAAATATCACTATAAGAATCTTTATTTCCGTTCCCAAGAGGAAAACAAGAAGTTGAGAAACCTCACGGCTGAGGTTGCTCCTCTGGAAGGCCTGGCGGGGTCGAACCCGACAGCGCACGAATGTGTGCTGGAGGCTGCGGAGGATCTCTGCAGTCAGCCCGGCAACGTTCAACAAGCCGTCTGCCAGCCGGTGTCTCCATGTGCGGAGCATGAGGACAACCTCAGGGGGGCTCATGCTTCGGGGTCACATGGAGAGCAGGGTAAAAACGCAGATCTCCTAGCTGAGGTGCTTGAGAACCTCAGGGAGATCTGAAATCTGATGGAGGAGGAGGAGGAGAAGGAGGAGGAGGTCAAATGCACAGACAGCCTGCTGCCTGCAGAGTCTGGGCAGCAGGAAGACGTCTGGTACCAGGCGACCGACTGGGACGTCCAGAGTGACGACTGGTTGTTTGACGTTCCTGCGGCTGAAGCTCAGGAGCCACAGGCCGCAGAACCTCCGGCTGAGGAGGCTCCAACCGAGGGCTTCTGGCGTAGACGCACCAGAAACGTGGTCAGGGCCGCTGCTCATGGGATCTTCTTTGGAGGCCTCTCTGCTCTTGCCAACAGCATTTTTCAGCACTACCTGTGGACTTTTGCCTTCCCTCTGGTCGAGCCCTACTTCACCCCCTATCACAAAGGGACACCTCCTTCTTAAGAGGAGAAGGAAAGGGTCCGTCAGTGGTAAGTAGAGCCAGGCTCCAGGCGTGTTATTCTACCCAGAAGTCGCACATGGACAGAGCTTCTGTGTCCATGGCGGAACAGCAGAAGGAGGCAGCGGTTGCAGTCGACCGATATGCGGATCTCGCTGCCAAGGTGGCCCACCTGGAGGCTCAGTTGGATGCCGAGGAGAAGGAGTACGTGAGACTAAGCAGGGTGCTGCTCAAAGCTGAGCAACCTGCTAGTCTCCCGCAGGGATGCGCTCGTCCAGGAGAGACTCCAGCTTTTCCACCTCCAACTACTCAGGAGGCAAGCCACAGAGAACAAAAGGGTCCATCTGTAAAGCAAGATCAGCAGCATCTTGCTGGCTGCAGGCTTTCCACCAGGGACACACTGTTGACAATAAATGAATCAAAAAAATATAAATGCTTGGTTGTGTATTTTTTGGGGTCTTTGTCTTGTGATCAAACTGCCTCTCCTGTTCAGTGAACTCTGCCTTTAACTCAGAATGAGTTGAGAAGTTCAACAACATGTCATTAACATCATTTGGTGGTTTTAACTAGAAAAAATATAGTTTTGTCAGCTTGGACAACAGCTGTTTCCACCTCTGAAGTGAAACAACTGTTGCCATGCAACTGTGTCATCCGACTTTCTGAGCTAGTGACAACACATGAACAGACTGCACTGATCTTGTCTCCTATCTCTCTAGCCGTGAGAAAATCATGTTGGTCTGACATGGTTTAAAAACACATTGCTGTCTGTGTATGAAGTGCATGCTCCCACAGTTGGCACATGTTGCCATAAGGAGATCAGAGAACTGGTGCCTGTGCAAAAACAAAATCCAACAACCCTGTTCAACCCTTTTATTCTCCGTGTCAGTTGATGTCATCAGTTCATCATCATTTCTCTCTTCCACCTTCAAATGTTAGAAAAGTCAGGAGAGTCTAAAAAATTAGTTCACACATTTGTTACATAACGATTAGATTACTGTCAATCTTTATTGTTGGGATGTGCAAAAAACACTTTTTAAGGCGATCTCAACTTGATAAAGCTTACAACTAAGCAGGTAATAGCACCAGCAACCGCAGCACCAAGAGTCGACTCTGTTGTAAATGGTGCTATATTAAAATAAAATTTAATCAAACTGAATGATTAAAGAATCAATGTGAGAAGGACCAAACTATGTCCGTGTGGACTATAAATCATCTGTCCTCTAAGACTGAAGGAAGCTTTTTTTCCTCCAGTGCCCCCCCCCCTACCTTGTCCTTCTCTGGGTTGCAGACCTTCACCCACAGGATGTGATCAAGGAGCCAGTCGATGGGCTTGTCCCTGTGGAACATCAGGAAGAACTCGGCAATCATAGGGAGATCACGCGCGCGGAACAGCTTGCCTGCAAAGATCAAACAGGGCCGTTGCTCTTATCTCTCTGCTGGCTGGAGGCACACAGCGGCACACACAGTAACACGGAGCGCCGGCTGCATTTATTGCCCCGTTTCCGTGCGAGCACACACCAATAAATCCCAGGGAGGAGAATTCCAGGAAGAGCCACTGCGTGGACGCTTCTTTGCTGACATAGGTTTTAATGCTGCTGTAGTAGTCGGCCTTCGCTACGACGTCATCCTCCAGCTGAAAGACAGACACAGAAAAAAAGACGACGAATGTTACTCACCTTTATGGAAATCTGTACGACTGCGCCATGAAAAAAACCACTTGTGGCGGAATAATTATGCATAATTTTTGTTCAAAGGCCAAATCAAAAGGTGCGACAAGATGAGATCAAATCAATGACGTGCTTCATAGCCAAGTTGCCCCAGCGTCTCTGGCCATGTGTTCGGTCTGCAGCCCCTCATTGCACAGGCTAATCTCCTGAAGGTTGTGTCTGAGATTATCTCGCAAACTGTGCTCTCCTCTGGAGACTGAAGGAGTTCCACCGCAGAACGGACTTTTGGTTGGGTGGTCTATACCAGGACAGGCTTACGAAACCTGCAGTAATCCTGGGTATCAAGTTGAAGGACATGTTGACATTTTAAAGATGGGAATCAAACCGCCGACCTTTTTGCTGAGCTCACAATCATTCGGCAATGCAACTACTGACGAGACCTCATTCACGCCACATGAGGGGATTTGATCGACAAATGCTGACTGACTCATTTTACAAGTTGCAATTCTTTAGATAATGTCACTCGCTCAACACCCTTTCGTAACAGTTGAAACCTTTATGAGGATAAAAACTGATGTTGTGCTTTCTGTGATTTTCTTCAGAAATGAATCTTTTTCTATTTACCAGCACACATCCTTTTTTCTCTTGTTCTGCAAAGATTCCGTTTTTCAAACCAGCGTGCTGTAGGTTCGATACATCCGGCTACTTTCTGCTCTCGTAAGGCTTTTTCTGGTTCTTTTGAGACTTGACGTCGCGGGACACCGACCTGCACATAATAGGTTCCTTTGTCCTGAGCGTAGAACATCAGGAAGCTGAAATCCAGGTTCTGCTTGGTTCGCCACCTGTAAAAAAATCAAAAGGCGACGATTGTGGACGGTCAACGTTTGCGATGACAGACACGCAAAAGACATGCAGATCTAGAATTTGTATAACACCGTCATAAGCATAGACTTGGTCCCCTCATTTCCTTTAATTCAAACCATGGCGACAAAGGCGATGCATGTCAAAAACAGGTTAAGGGAATGTGGACGTTGGATGTACCTCACTCTCTCCATGGAGTCACCGAAGGACGTCTTGAGGGTGGAGAAGTCAGGGTAGAAATGCTGAGAGGGGGAGACCACCTCGAGGAGTCCAGACTGCGCCTCCGTGGGAAAACTTAAACCAACGGACAGATTGTTGGAAAAGACAACACACAAAGGATCGGGATAACGGTTTCTGTGCAGACCTGATTATTAGCTACCAAACGCAAGTAGACACACGCGCATCCATCACTTGCCCAGAACCAGTCGCCTCTAATTTCTAAACCAGTACCAGTGCGCATGCATAACAGCAAAAGGACGAGTGAAAGAGTGGCAGTAGATAGTTCACAAGAAAATCTATATGGAACTTCGTTTCCTCCACTGATCCACGGCAGTACCTTTAATGTTCCCAGACACTTGTTTAAGGACCCCCTAATGTGACTCGGAAAACATAACTACAAGGTCGAAGGTGTGTAGCTCGTGCTTCTGATGTTTATAGCGCACATGAAATGTGTCAACATGTCAGTGCAGGTAGTGCACCGCTCGAGTGTTGCGCACAGGCCCTGGCACATCACGGTTCCCAGAAACTCCCCTGACATCCCGCCTTATATGGCAAAAAAGAAAAAGGTGTCTTCACACCAGGAGCACACAAGGTGGGCTTTCAGAAAAGTCTGTCATGTTATCGCTCGTCACGAACCTGCTCGACTGGAGCAAAAGCCGCGACTGAAGAAAGTGAACGTTATCGTCAGTTAGTGGTTTTCTATTTCTCAGCCCTTTTACAAGAAGGAGACGTTAAAAAGTGGTGTCCAATATGTGGCCTGAAAGCCAAAACTGGCAAATCAGAGGCTGTCGAGAAGACCTTGTGTGATTTAAAAACAAAAACATCATAATTTTTTAAATTCTGGGTTTTATCTCGGTGGAGATTCAGCAGTTTTTGTCCAAATAGGGGCCAAAACTCAGTCGGAAGACAAAGAGGTGACCGAGGGGGGACCGTGGGTAGGGCATATCAAAGAGAGCGGTAAAAGCAAGTGAAACCTGGAGAGGAAGTACAAAAGTTCATTAAATGTTGATGTTCTTAAACTGCACTTGCAGCTTTTGCAACAGAAGACGACAACAGAAATCCTGTATTGTGACTAATCTGCACGGCTTGATGGGGAATCTGTGAGGTGTGAACTGAAATGAGCGTCACAATCTAAAAGCTGTGACAGCAGTTAGCATTGAGAACCGGACACAGGCTCCTGTTGAGGCGACTGCCATGCTGGGGATCATTTAAACCTAACTCAACCTCTCGTATGCTGGCTTATCCTACACGGGCCCACGTGTTCATGAAAACATGCCACAGAAATGAGGTTCCTCATCGTTTCGTCTTCGTGGATGAACAACCTGCAGTGAATCACCCCACCCTTGTACCGCCCTTCACCCATCCTGCAAGTTTCATGCAAAACTGTCGAGTTATCCTGTTTACGGAGACACAAATCGTATAATGAACACGAGCGAAAAACAAAACGTCCCTCAGGGAAAATGTGAAAGTGCCTCGTGGGGGGGGGGGGGGGGGGTAATACAGAGCCACTCACTTCTTCGTGATGGTGTCTCGGATGCTGCTTACATAGTCTGAACTATTCTGCAAAAACACACAAAAAAAGAAAAGAAGGTTGGTGGCGTCGTTGGGGCTATTTGGTCGCAATGCACACACCAGATATGAGCTATTGGATGATTTTGGGAACAAAGAGCAGGAGGTCTTGTGAGGTGAGGCTCCCATTGTAGGTCTGACTTCATGCGACTTCAAACAAAAGCTGTACCCTCGGGTTAAAGCGAGAAAAAAGGGGAAAGTGTAAACACTTCCTGCATCATACAGTAAGTTGAAGCAGCATACAGCATGGCTCTGTGTGTGTGCGTGTGTGTGTGTGTGTGTGTGTGTGTGTGTGCGTGTGTGTGTGTGTGTGCGTGCGACCTCTGCCACAAAGACGATGATGAGGAGATCTTGCTTCTGTGATGGCGTCAGGCTGTAGAGCAGAGAGTTGAGTGTGTTGATAAGGTAGCTCTGCTTGGCCCGCTTCACCGTGGGGATGCCCAGCACCAAGGACACTGGGGGGAAGACAATTTTTTTCCCCTTTAAAATACTTTGCTCAGCTGTGATTCAAAGTGCGCCGAAAACACAAAATGTTGAAAGGCTGCAGGAAGCCTATTGGCCAAGTGGTGAGTTCAACGGAGCGGCGGTGATGACGCCTCGCGACGTCACTCTTTAACGGCCCGTTTGGCAAGGCCACATTTGTTCAATGGCTCCAAAATGCTGTGGGGGAAAATGAGGCCAAGTGGCAGGTCGTATGAGTGAGAATGCCAAGTGCTTGAGATCAGGCCTCTCCAATCTGAGGAGGGAATCGTTTATTCAGTCACGATTTACATTGGACTTCGCAGTATTTCATTTCAAGAATGATTATTCCTGACCCGCTCTCGGGGGCCGACTGCATTGCACCTTTGAATTACGAGCTGAGAGTTATGGACAGGATCATACAGAGATCACAGAGAGCTTTCAGCCAAACGTGTAGGGTTGCATGTTTTACGTGTGGGTGCCCTGTACCTCCACGGCGGCCGTGTCCGAGCACCACGTTGGTGACAAGGCTGTCGGGGTGGTCCCTGAGGTGAGACATGTACGAGTAAATGTTGGGCAGGAGGATTGTCTGCTGGCCAGTTCTGCCTTCTGCCAGTTCTGTGCAAATGAAACAGAAATATGCAGTCTTACCAGGCATAAAACAATTGAAGCAGTTTGGCAGACAAGCAGCGTGTCCTGAAATGGAATCAATTCATGAAGTGGCGAGGCTCTCAAGTCCAATGGGACATCTGAGCTCGGACCGCAGCTCATCCTCTCCCGCACGATCCCAACTTGACTTAAGCTGGGACTTAAGTGTCTTAAGTGTTTGTCGAGTGCTATTTTTTTTTTTTTTTTTTAATAGACCTCAGCACTCCCAAGAAGTAAAACACCAGTGAAGTATGGTTTCTCCAGAGGGGTGCTGCTACTGCATGGCAGAGTGAGCTGCCATGTGAGCAGTTCAACATCTGTCTTTTCACCAACTAGATGAAATAACTAGTATATTCCTCACATGGGACCTTTTGTGATGACGGTATGGCTTCTTTTTTTTTAAGTTGTGCACTCGTGAACTTTTAACACCCACCCTGAGAAGCTACAGCTGTGCACATTTCAGGCATCTTCCTGCTGGAGACATCCTACTCTGAAAGAACAGTTCATTCTTCCGATCTGATAAATGGGAGTCATTCATTTGAGGTGACGAGATGAGAGCAGGGATACGTTTGAACCTGGGCACGGTGGCGAGTGAGTGCCATATTACGAACCATCATCATCGCATCTACTTGATTGACAGTGGATTTGAAACTTAATTTCAATGTCTGACGGGACAAGAGGAGATGCTGACTGCATTATGTGCTGGAAGCCGAGTCCAACTGTGCCACATAAACTCTGGCGGTGACAAACGAAAAGCGAGTACAATCCTGCAACGAAAGTATTGGAACACAACTCTCAACTCGCACGCATGCACCCTTGAACACATACTTTGTTCTGAGGGAAGGTTAATTCCTCTGGTGGGAGGAGGATTATGGTAAACAACGCCTTGTTAGACGTTACATCCTGAATGCCGATGTTACTAATAACTAAGCTGTCACCTCAGTCAGTGCCACATCACAATGAGTTAGAAAGACGTGTCAGTGACCTCAGCAACTGCATGGCCGCTGATGACTGTACACAGCAAACTTTATGACATGTTTTTTCCCCCTCACACCACGTCAGCTCTACATACTGCAGCCCCCCCCACACACACACATATGCAATCCTGCGCAAATATTAACCACATGTGTTTTAAACTTCCCCATATGGAGATTCACTGTGTTTCAAGCGTCAAGAAAAATGGACTTGCAATGCAGAGAAGGAAGGGAACATGTCCCCACTGTGACATTCAGCGCCACATAGAAAAATGTTTAGTCCCACCTGAGGGGGAGAGCGCCATGGCACTCCTGCTCCTGTTGGGATGGGTGACGATTCCGCTGGTGGCGGCGGCGGCTGCAGTGATGTTCCTCATCTGCTCCAGAACAGTGCTGAGATTCCTGCTGATCTGCATCCCCAGCTCCTCCGCTGCCATCAGGCGTTTGTACAGAGTCTGCAAGTCCTGCAGTCCCGCTGGACCTAGAAGGATGGACAGTCACGCAGTGCGTTTCAAACACAACACCCCACAGCACCCCCCCCCCCCCCCACGTCTTCAACAAGCGATGTCATGCAAAAACTTCAATCAATGGAAAGGTCTGAGCTTGAAACAAAACCTGTTTTTCTACTGTTTTGTTTAAAATCACTGTTCAAAACAGGATATTCAAAGCCTTCATTTCATTAAAACTTGTGTTTCCAGTGCTTGTTTTTTTACTCTTGGTGAGCTTACACAACAGTCTCCAATACTTCCGTCAACAGGAGAGCCAATCATGATGTCAAAAGCGCTAAAACAATGCACGAGTGACATTTGTTCATGCTATTAGCCTGGGAAGACAGCTCAACTAACCTGTGGATTTTTTTTCCCTTGCACTTGAAATTTAGTTTTAATAAATACCATACATAACGTAAGAAAACCGTTTAAATTTCAGGGTGGTGTGAAGCTGGCACGGAGATTTACATGTATGAATCTAATGTGGACACTTTCCCTAAAATTCATGTGTATGGTCGGATGATGTTAGGTCTCAAAAAAGTACCAAACAATCCTTGCCAATCGGAATGCTCCTCGTCCAGCTACCAAATTGGTTGAAATGTGGGTGGGGCTGAGAGCACTTACCCAAGCTTCAGTTGGCAATAGGCTGTTTATTTCCTTCGTTGTTGTTTTTTTTAATGTTATTTCTTTAATGAACAAAACAAATAAACGTGGGTCAAAGCCAATGCAAAGAAACAGTCAACAAGAACACTCCCGAGCTCCATTCCTCCGCAGCGACGCGCATCACAATTGATGCCTTCACAGAAAGTCAGATATCAAAGATTTTCCAAAATTTTCCGACAACGTTCGCTCTTTTTGCGCGCCTCTTTCCTAGCAACACTGTTTGGAATAGGGTGAATAATACAACCGACCGAGCGGCAGGAACATTTACGTCTCCGAGGCTGTGGAGTCAATGCTTCCATCCTGCCTGCTAAATGCTTCTTCTTCGACGGTCATCCACGCAGTGATTCAGCCCATGTAGAGCCTAGCAGCAATGGGTTGTACTACTTTTTCCCACTGGGCTCACACTGTACGCGGGCGCGCCTCATATGGCAGCACAGATCATGTCTCAGGGCAGTTTATATTTGACAGGAGGGGATTTTATTTTGTTTGATTTTTTTTAAGTTTCAGAAATTCTACAATTTGATTTTTTTTTTCTTTGAACTGTTCAGGTTAGATGGTAACCAGGACTTAATTGAATGCCTTAGTCTTGGAATTTGAGACTCACTGAGATAAACTACTCTTAAATTCCAAAACATAGTTCAGCGTGCTGTGTGTGTGTGTGTGTGTGTGTGTGTGTGTGTGTGTGTGTGTGTGTGTGTGTGTGTGTGTGTGTGTGCGTGCGTGCGTGCGCGTGTGCACGAGAGAGAGAGAGAGAGAGAGAGAGAGGGGCGGGGGCAAAAGTCAGGCATCGAGTCCGGGTGTGAATTATTCAGACGGACGCTGCGTCGAAGGCAAACCTCAGTTCGCAGGAGCGGCGTCACTTACACAGCCCCACTTGGGTGTCACTGCTTCACTCAGGCTTCACGGTCGGTCACCTCTGATGGAAACCAACAGGGAGCTAGTTGTCACTTCGGACTCATAACACATGTATTCCGCGCCGAGTTACTCTCACGGATTAACGGCGGGAAATTACACCTCGCAGTTGGACGTTTCCACCGGTTTTAAGGTTCTTTTTTATTAGCCCTCGTGAATCCCTTGACGTGCCAAGAAAACCATGCAGTACCTAAAGAAGGGTGGCGGGTGGGGTGTCTCTGCCATACAGACGAGTGAAAACGTCACAAACTGCAGTCTTGCCCTGTCGAATCCTGTCAATCAACTTAATCAATGTTCCCGTGTGCGGTCCGGGGCTCCTCACCTCCATCATCACCGGGACTCAGTTTAATCCACGTGATTGTCAGGAAGCCCAGAACGGTCAGCAGACATCCATATCTGGCGGGGTAACGCTTCATCTCATTGCCCCCCACCTTGACTCTCCGACCCGTCCCCCCCCCCGCGAACCGCACTCTACTGTCAGCCTGCCAGCCTGCCAATAACAGGTTGATGTGTGGGTGGGTCCAGGTGAGCCCAGGTAACCCCGGCGGAACGCTCATTGGCTGCTTGTGAGTGTGACGTCTGGAACGAAACGCCTTTAACAAAAAAGGCAGGCGCAGCTGTGCGCGGGGGAACCAACAAAGCGTGCACGCGGCACCCAACCCATTCCCGTAAACAGTATCTTTCTCCAGCAGTCGTGTGACCGTCCTTCATGTTATCATGCATTTTAAGTGATTAGACACAATTTTTTGGTCTCAAATAATTTTTTCATGACCTTAGTTTAGAGTTCGGTTCCGCTCAAGGTGGCAAAACTTGGTATTAATTTTTGAAAATATCCATATCTGTAGATGATATTTTGGTATGAGGGACATTCCTGAATAGCACCTGTAAACATCAGTGATACAAAACAAAGAAACTGCAATATTCACAGGACTATAAAGATTCAGGAAATGTACGATTGTGCTCATGTTATCTCACTCTGAGACAGTATTGTGAGCCATAATCTACAAAAAGGACTTTCGCAGAAATTCTACTTTTAAATGTGGTTTTGAGTAACTTTGAACTGCTTCATCGAAGGAGTTTTTATAAAAAAACAAAAAACCCTTATACTTTATGGAAAAGTAGTTTTCAAAATTTAAAATGTTTTCATTTTCATAAGAAATTGTAAAAACAAAATACAAATACATGTAAAGTGCGACTCACGTTATTCAGTACCTTCATACTCGATCATTCATACACTTCAACCAGTCATACAGTGTGCTCTTCTCTGCCTTATCAGGATGAAGCTTTTTTGGTAAGCCTCAAGTGATGAAAACAACTAACCTCACTTCCAGGTTGGTTGCCTCAAGAATTGTCCATGTCAAAGCATCAACTGCGAAGCTCTAGAGAGGGAATTTTGCTGAAACCTTGTGTCAGGTTCAGATGTGACACTCTGTAGTAAATCTCACAGACAGACACCAATGAACACATGGACAAGAGTCTTTCTCTTTACTCGCGAGGAGAGTGCATAGAGTTGAAACCTCAGTCACAAGGTCCGCACACGCTCTGAGGCTTCACTCCACAACTCCTCTCTTTTATTCACTTAAAGCGTTCCCTATCTATGAAACACATATCTCTAGGGGGAGGAGGTTGCCTGCATGAGCGCATCCTTTAATGTCATGCACAAAGGCCAAACATTCTGTCTTCTCCCTCCAATTCATGATGCCACAGATAAACACATACACAGTGAAAAAGTACAGCACGTGGGTGATAACTTGGACACAAAATTCTAACACCTTGCACTTTTTCCCTGATGAAAAAGGAAAACTTCTCCTCTATCCCTATCCTATCCTGTCCAGGAGGGAACTTGCCAAACACAATCAATCTCTCAGAAATGAACTGCTGGCCCTGAAAAGTGTCAGTGCTCAAGATGTCAAAGCAAAAGTGGCCGTCAAACAGAGAACAGAAATCAGAAATCAAGATGTTCCTCAAGTGTGGCCACCTGAAATCAAACTAGAAGTAAATTTCTTGTCATTCCAGAGTCACTCATGATCTTCCTGTATTGTTAACTCGGGTACTGAAGATCCTGGTGATGCATCCCATTGGCTGGTGCAGTCAGTTCGCTCTGACTTAATACATGCAGTGGCATGTGGGAAGACCAAGCATATCATTCTGCCATTCAGTGTGAAGTCATTGTCTGGAAATGTAACGCTCATAAACATCCTCAACCAACTTGGTCACAGTGTGTCTTATTCCTAGATGCAAGAAAGCGACACTGACGACCATCAAGGAGTGATACTATCTTGCGAGCCAGCGTCCATCCATATATACTGCTCAAAAAATAAAGGCAACACTAAAATAACACATTAGAAATCTGAATGAATGAAATATTCTTATTAAATGCTTTGTTCTTTACATAATTGAATGTGCTAACAACAAAATCACACAAAAATGATCAACAGAACTCAAATGTATTAGCCCGTGGAAGTCTGCATTTGGAGTCACACTCAAAATTAAAGAGGAATAACATACTATAGGTGGATCCAACTTTGATGTAATATCCTTGAAACAAGTCGGAATGAGGCACATGACATTGTGTGGCCTCCATGTGACTGTATGACCTCCCTACAAGTCCTGGGCAGGCTCCCGATGGGGTGGCAGATGGTCTCCAGAGGGATCTCCTCCCAGACCTGGACTACAGCATCCACCAACTCCTGGACAGTCTGTGGTGCAACATGGTGTTGGTGGATGGAGCTAGGAATGTCGATCATACCAAAATATCATTGACATACATGGACATTTTCAAAGATTAAGACCAAGTTTTGCCACCTTGAAGGGTAACAAAATCTGCTCTGGCCCATGGACTAATTGATCCAAGGTGGTGTAAGTCTATTTATAGAGCAGGATGCAGTCGCTTGGGTTTCCAAACAGTGGATTACAAGCAAACAAAACAGGGATAGACTTCATGGAAACAAAGCAATAAGGCAAAGACTGGCTACACTCTCTAAAAATAAAACTGATAAAGGGAAGCTTTATTAAATCAAAGGCAAATGAAACAACCGAACATAGCATTTATTGGAAAATTTGCTATTATTTAGTGAGAAATTTAAAAGAAATCGACTGATATCAAGGAAAAGAGGTTCCAAGCATGCGTGCTTGGACAACAGCGACATCTGCTGGACATAAGTGAAAACAGCACTCTCGTGAGAAACGTTCGGAAAGTACACTTCAACGTTGATTTGTAAAAGCTTCAGTGGTTTTTAACTGTTCAACAGAGTGAAAGGCCATTTCAATCAATTAAAAAAAAAACATATCTTGTTTGATTTACCAGCTCTGATTTGACTTGTGTAAAGTCGTTACAACAGAGTGAAAGCCGCGTGAAAAATGGACCAGAAGGAGCGGAACGTTTGCTTTAACTTTTGGTGTAATCACGTTACAATTATTAGTATTTGGATTTTTGATATAAACGCCACGACACGTTGATACTCATTAATAAGACATTACGTTTCGACGCTTTTCCCATGGAAGGGGATGTAGCTCAGTGGTAAAGCGCATGCTTTGCATGTATGAGGCCCCGGGTTCAATCCCCGGCATCTCCACTCTTTTCTCGCGTGTTCCGTTCACATTTTACACCCGTCGATTTAAATGACGATCCAGGTGTTAGAAATCAATCGCACTCTTTTCAAGTCGTGCAGGACAAATAAATACCTCAACAAATAATAATTAAGTAAAGTTTATATAATAAATGATATGATAACTTGTCTTGTCAAAGCAACATACCCTTTATGTGAAACTTTACTAAGATGTGCTTATATTTCCCTTATGTGTGCAGGATGCCACACATACAGGCAGGATGCCACACATAAAGTCAGCGAGCCTGCTCACTGGCTCCACTGCGCTTGATTAGGGGGGATAACCCACATATGCAGCTCTGCTCCCCTCCCCACAAATGCATGTGATAAGTAATAAGAATTTAACCATATTCTTGGAATCATTATTTTGCAGGGGTTCCCTGAGAACAGGTCATTTAAACACAGTTACCTTAACTTACCACTCACACAATATTTGAAGCAGGATTTTAATTACTTAGTAAATCTGGACGACTGTTTCATTTAAACACACTTCAACCTTTAATCCAATAAACAACATTTTTAGGCAGCTTCACCCTACGGCTTTCAGCTGTATTATTCACTGAGTGAGTGGTGGATCCGTAGTAGTCCCAGTGAGCGGCAGCAAAAGCTTTAAAAGTGATCACTTAACTGATGTCAGCACGATGACTGCAACGCTCTGTGTTGGAATGATGACATTACCTGCACCTCAGGTTGGGCCTTCAGCTAATGAAGTTTCCAGGCAGCCCTGAGTGAGTGACATGGGCCGTTTCCAAAAGCCCACAGCTCACTGATAGCCTGACTTACGCTCAAGGAAGTGGTGTCTGTATTTTCAGACCTATATACAACAAACTGTGTGTTATGACACAAATCAATCAGAGCTCCAGCAGCATATCTGTTGGAGCAGACACATGCCATCATCTATCCACCAGTCCATCTATAGTCTCCCCCCACCAATCACATTTCAGCTGGTGCAACAAGGCTGGTGCAGGCTGGTAGGTCAGTGTTGCTCTGCTAACTGGTAAGTCTCTTACTCCCAATGGTGAGTGAGTTGTTCCTACTTTGTAACAAACATCAAAGCGTTTCTTCCTTGGATGAAGATGTAGCGATTGCATGTCGGGGTTGAGGCCCCGTGATCTCAGCTCTGACACCCACATTTGTAACAATGACTGCTCTCTTTGTGGTCCCAGAGCGTTGACTTCTGCCCCCCCCCCCCACCACCACCACCACCCACCCACCCTTCCCCGGCCAAAGCTCCTCGGGTGGCTGACCACAATCGCGTCCACCCGCAGCCACGTCAGGCCAGCTTCAGTCCAGTATCCGTCCACGTATTCCCGTCGCCAACAGCCCTAAATAATGTCTGTGTTGCCATCAGCAGTGGCCTCGGATGTACATGTGAAGATCGTGATGCATCCAGGACATCAGAGAGGGTCATTCAGAGGAGTTAACAGTGACACCATGTTGGCTAAAAATAAAGCACTTTTGTTGCCATGGCCAACAGCGAGATTTGTCCCACATGGCCCCAGACACACAATTCCATTCACGAATTTACCAGGATACCCCTCACAGTGAACGTCACCCATTAACCCCCCTGGGTGACCATTGACCCGTCGCCGCCTCTCAATTCATGGGGAAGTGTCTTTGTTGTCATGGTGACCGAGGAAAATGTTTTATGTCTCTTTACTCTGGCACCCCCACCCTGCCTTGCCTCATAGTTTGCTGTATGTTTTCATGTCTTATCTGTGGGAGGCGTGGGGGGGGGGGGGGCTGCAATCAGACAGCAGCCAGGAGTTTCACTATACAGCCTCTTCGCCTGCTTTGGTTCTCTCAAAGAAGCAAAACAACCTGAAGTTACTGACAAACCAAAATAACACCCCCCAAAAACTGCTTTCTCTGTCACATTTTTATGCATGTACACAAAAAAATATTCCATTTGAATGTACTTTACTTAAGAATGCCCCTGCTTTGAGATTCAGAGCCATCTGTTTGTCCGATATTGCATCCATAAGGTTGTTCGCAATGCGACAGAGTTGGTTGATAGATGCGACCTCAAACATGTGGTTCAGTGACTTTCCGAAGTGGAACCTGATGCTTCAAACTCCTCGGCAGAGAACGTTGGAGCGGGTGAAACGGCAGTGTGCTTCGGCAGACCTGCGAAGAAAAAAACCCCAAAGATTATGGCAGAGACTTGAGGTCGGTGTCAGGGAGCATGTGACGAATCAATTTCAGGAGGAATAAATCCAGCCAGAGAAGGAAAGCAGCTGTAGGTGAAAGGAGGAGGAGGAGGAGGAGGAGGAGGAGGAGGAGGAGGAGGAGGAGGAGGAGGAGGAGGAGGCTCTGTGAGGAGCATCGGTCAGTCACCAGATATGCCCACTTTGTGACAGAAACACATCCAACCAAAACACCACATCGAGCCCTGCATGTGTTTCTGCCATCAGCCATTGTCCCTCGGTGGACAAAAGGGTGGACTGGACGTACCAATAATGGTCCCACTGGAACGCTCCAGAAGCCAATAGGAAGGGGAGGGAAACAGCGTTAGTATTGATGTGAATCAGCCTGAGGCTTCATGACACACGTGGGGCAGCGGAGTCTCTCCAGCGCTTCTGCCAATGCTGTTGGTACCTCTCCGCTCCCCTCTGCCACATGTGTCTTCAGATTAGCGAGCGGGTATCGGTTGTACTTCGGAGAAAGGGGGTCAACGCGCTGGCGACGTGAGCCCACAACAGTTGGCGCTCCGGCTTATGGGCAGAGGAGGAAGCACGAGGAAAAAGGGAAGCCGGGAGGAAGAGAGGGACCCAGCTGATCCTCTCGTCTTCATTCGAGTTTTTGTTTTAATCCCCACGCTAAGAGGATTGTGAAAAATGTTCATGCCATCACGAGGGGACCATACACATGGAGGTGCAGATGTTGCACACATGGAAAGACCCACGCACGCACGCACGCACGCACGCACGCACGCACGCACGCACGCACGCACGCACGCACGCACGCACACTCCAAGCCCGCCCTCACTTTGTAACACTCGCTAATCCCCCCATGAGTCAAATACAGGATCCCAGACCCAGTCGAGCGCTGTTTCAGGACTAATAGTTTTAACTTTAGACCTTCACAATAAAAGCATTCATGCTCCACGAGTGATGCTTACAGTGGATTTGTGATATATGTTGTGGGATCTATTGTGGTTGACAGGCTGACAGATGGAGACAGACTGAGGGGGAAATCTTCTTACTGAGGAGAAGGAGGCTATTTTGCAAACATGAGAGCCTCCATTTGTCACGGAGTGGGTGGCAGTGGGTGGGGAGGGGAAGGGAAGGGGCAGGAGGAGGGGGGCTTTTGAGTGAAGACGCAGGGCAAGAGGAAAAAATACCCCATCTGTTCTTTGAGGTGGACACATAAGGAAGAGGTAGGAGCCAGAGGAGGAGCAGCGGGAGGTGAGCATGAAAAAGACCCCACACACTCTGTCTTTAAACTTGCTTCTAGAGTGGCGTGCAAGTCAGAGTTGGAGGACCCTGAGATATGATCCATCCCGGTGAGAGACAGTGAAAGTTTGGCTTGTGTGGCTGTGCAGCCCATGCAGAGGCTGAGTGACTTGCTGAGGAATTCACCTTCTTCCACTCCAGACAGCCGACGACCGAGTCAGACATCTCTTCATAAGTTTGATCTCAAACATTTTCTTTTACTTTTGTTTTTGTTTAGACTTTGGTTGGAATGTGGGAGAGTTTACCAGAGAGCCTTTAGGACTGATCGTGAGTTACAGCGTAGACAGTATATTACAAGAGACTCAAGTGACATATTTGATGCTGCACTGAGCATGTTGCATGTAAGGATTTTTTTTTTATTGTTCTTTTGATTTTTTTAAAACTACTAAACTCCTGGGGGATCATGTCTTCTTGATGTTGAGAAAGATATAGGGATGAATGAAAAAAAAGATGTTTTGATGGAAATTTAGTAGGTTGTAAAAAAAAAAGAAACTGTTTCCATTCAGGATGTTTTTGGCAACATTCTCACACAGAGATTTGAGTGGGACACACATATAAGCAACGTCACACTCGTTTGAAAATGTGCCCCTTCATAATGAGTGTTGCATTTTCTTGAAGGTGCATTCGTCAGTTGAATCCACTGGTTTCTATTTGAACTCAGAACTCTGAAACGTTGCCATCAGTTGGAAAAGTCCGATTTCTCGGTGACTCAGTCAGATAAGAGCAGCTTTCTGTGTCCTCGTGCTTTTTTAGAGTCAGCAATGATTAAAACAAACCTCATTATATTCACTAAAATTATAAGGTGCCACCTTAACCTCTTTGCTTAACTTTGCAGCAGGAGGCTGCGTGTTACACTGATGCGTGATAGCATTACCTTCTTTCACTGAGGACATTTTTCTCAGTGTTTGACAGTCTGTCCCCCTTACGCTCTGTCTCTCTTTTTCTGCCTTAAGCTCATTACTTTAATACTGCACCCTACCACCCCCATCCTTTCACTCAAACAGTACCACTAACTTAATTAAATGTAGCATCCTCTGACTGCCACAAACACATGACCCCCCCCCCCCCACACACACACACACAGTCCAATATGCTGGTGTCCTGTGCTGCAGTCAGCGGTGTCCTCCCCTCTTTTTTTATGGTAATTGCTCTCCATCTTCTGATTGCATGTGGTAGACAATCCCCCCACTGGGAATACAGTATGGACGTTTCCTGTCAACTTCCTGCTCTGTCCGCCATAGCTCATCTGTGACCTTGGATGTCACTGCAATCCTCGCTGCGTGCCTTTAGGATCCCGAGCTGCCTCCTATTGTCTGCTGACACGCAGGTCGATCCAGCTGTGTCGCTGCTGTGTGTCTGATTCCAGGGATGGACAACCGGCTGACACACCAGTGGACTCCTGCAAAGTGAACGTTTCACATGGAGCATGTCACCAAGATGAAGTTGCTCGTCCTTGTCCTGTGTCTGAGCAACAGATACGTGCGTGCCGCCGGCGCCACGCCACCACCCTTGGCATCGCTGATGACGCCGACCGAAGACGACAGCTCCCAGTTGGTGGTAAAACAAACAATACAGACGACTTCGTCTGTGTACAAGTCAGATCTGTCTGTCACTTTCTCAGACTATTCGCAAAATTTGGTTCCTAATGTCTGACGCCCTTGTTAAAGCAACTCCCTTTGTTTAAGGCAAATGTTTCTATTCACCTCTCCGAGGACTGGCTGATGAAGTACGGCTACCTGCCCCCTGCGGACCCCTCCACAGGCCAGCTGCAGGCCTGGACAGCTGTCACCAACGCCATGAGGGCCATGCAACAGTTTGCAGGCCTCAAAGAGACGGGAGTTGCAGGTGAGGAGCACCCACACGGTGGCTCTGATCAGAGAGCGCTGCCCACTCCACCCGGTGTGTTCCTGTAGCTTACCTGTAACCTTGGACGTGCACAGACGAGGAGACCGTGGCCATGATGAACAGCCCCCGCTGCTCTCTGCCGGACCAAGTGCAACCACCTCATCCTCCGGCAATCCATGATGGGAGGAAAATCAGGAGGAGGAGGAGGAGTGCTGTCTCCATGTGGACACGCAGAAACATCAACTGGAGGTTTGACCCATTCTCTCTGTTCCTGAGTCATCACAGACCAGAGGATTTTACACACTTATTGAAGGAACTTTTTATTTCCCAATTGTCAGGTTGCATTCGTATCCATCCGCTTCCACTCTGTCACGGGAGACAGTTCGCTCACTGGTCTTCTACGCTCTGAGAGTGTGGGCGGAGCCGACGCCACTGGAGTTCCACGAAGTTGGTGTTTTTTAAATCACTCTCCTTTGTTTTTTTGCCTGTTTCTGCACTTGAGTTTGTTCCTGCCATTTCTCTCTGTCATCGTCCTTGCTGTCCCTCGTTGCTTGCGTCTCACCTGCCGGCTGACACCAATCATCTCCACCTGTGTCTCTTCAATCTCCCCAGCCTCACGTGCACCCGCATGTCTGTGGTGTCCTCTGTTTTCCCTGCCTGTTCCTACCAGACGGTTTTCCACCTGTGTTTACACAGTCTGCTTCTTCACTCCTGAGTTTTATGGAAGATTTATTTATTTTTCTGCTTTTTTTAATGGAAGTTCATTTATTTTTTCAGCATTATGAAAGACGGGTTTGAGTTTCCAATCCCCCTTTTATTGGACAAATCTCTCTGACACAAGGGTCCTGACAAGTGGACTCTCAGTTGCCAACCTTATTATTCTGAGATTTTTCTCTTTTCTGTGTCAAATACGATCTTTTTCCATGTACTAACTATGATCTTTTCTTTTTTTTCTTTTTTTTTTTTTTTTAGCATTTCTTAAACCCGACTGTCATCTGAAAAGTTGCACAAGTGATTATAAAGCATTGTTTTGGGTCTCTTTAATTTGAAGGGCAGGCAGACAGTTTAGAGAAATCAAATCAGAAACTTAAGAAATTAAAAATTTAACACATGGTGTTGGTTTTTTGATCCATCACACTGAACTTTGTAAATAAAGTACAATTCACCTCAGTAAAGTATTTTCTTGTAGCAAATACAACATCCCAAACTCGTGCAGCTTTCTTTCTCCATTTCTGATCGTATATTGTGAATGAAGTTCATAGGAGCAAAGCCACCTACTTGTTTTTCAAAAGAAAGCTTTACAAAGTGAATGATTTGTTATTGTTACCACATAATGAATCTAATGATGCATGCAAACAAAATAAGGCCCAAGACAACACAAAAATCTTAAAGGCACAACGATGTCTTTTATTTTGAAAATACAGGACAGAGAGACTTTGCTAAAATATTAACTCACCATGAGGCAAGTGGTGGGAGTCTGGAGTTACTGGCATGAATTTCATGCTTCTATTGGTTTTTTTTTCTGTCTGGACCTCATGTTTTCTTGTCTCTGCCTCAAGGTGGGCAGTCCTGAGGCAGCTGACTTGCAGGTAGACTTCCTCCACGGTCAGCATGGCGACAGCTACCCCTTCGATGGTGTGGGAGGAGCGGTCGGCCACGCTTTCTTCCCGTCAGACCCCGCCCGGGCTGGAGGGGTCCATCTGGATGCAGAAGAGGAGTGGGCCTTCAGACAGCCAGGTGAGAAGAAGCCTGTCCTGAGCTCCGAACCCCTCGACTGGTTCTGAGCAAAGCTAAGCCAGGCTCTGTGGCAGCGATGCCCACTGTGGTCCTTTTAAAGAGGACCAAAGAGTGGAGGTGTGAACGAGCCCCCAGAGCCCCCAGAGTCACAGCTTGACTCCTGTGGAAGCTACCATTCATCCCTTGATACTTTAATATATTGCTAATGTCAGAGGTGGCAGTGGTGAGTCACTGCAGCCTACTTTATAACCATCAGTCAGCTCAGTTACTAGCTGTGACAGCTTCACCACATGCATTTGGATCTGGCTCTACTGGTGTTGTCCCTTGCTGATGCTTTTTGCCTCTGACACAGAGTTCAGACGGTTTATTGTCAAACTCTATCACCTAGTGGAAGATGATGATATTACCATTCTCATTGCTTCAGTGTCTGCAGTAGATTCCAGTGTACAGTCCTGGCAAAAAGTTTTGAGAACGATGCAAATATGACATTTTCACAAAGTCTGCTGCTTCAGGGTTTTTAGGTGTTTTTGTCAGATGGTGTCATTAAATGACACCATCTGACACCTCTCACCATCCCAATGAGAAACATTTCATGTGTATCAAAAGCTTTTGATGGGAATGACACAGAAGTCTTGCAATAAGTCTATATTTGCAGTTTTGACCCTTTATTTTCAAGACCTCTGCAATTCTCCCTGGCACACTGTCAATCAACTTCTGGACCAAATCCTGACTGATGGCAGTCCATTGTTGGATAATCGATGCTTGGAGTTTGTCAGAATTAGTGGGTTTTTGATTGCCTTCTGAGGATTGACCACAAGTTCTCAATCAGATTAATATTTGGGGAGTTTCCTGGCCAAGGGCCCAAAATCTTCACGTTTGGTTCCCCGAGCCATATTGTTGTGACTTTTACTTTATGGCAAGGTGCTCCATCATGCTGGAAAGGGCATTCTTCATCACCAAACTGCCCTTGGATGGTTGGGAGAACGGGAGAACTCGGAGGACGTTCTGGTACCTTGAGTAATCATGGCTGTGTTTTTAGGCAAGATTGTTAGAGAGCCGACTCCCTTGACCGAAAAACCCACCCCACACATGAATGGTCTCAGGATGATGCAATAAATGGTAGTGCTTGCTATAAATTACCAGAACAAGTTCCTGTGTTTCTGCCTGGTTGGGGCCTTTCAATGTGGAGTTTTAATGAATGTGTGTTTCCTCCCACAGCCCAAAAACATGTGCCTGAGCTTGAGCGGTGGCTCGAGAAAGCCCACAAATGTGCGCGCGCGCTCGCGTGCGTGCGTGAGCAAGTGTGAAGGTGACTCCTTCTCTGTGGCCGAGCATCAAATGACATCTTTTCCCCGAAGGCGTTTGATTGTTTGTTGTGTGCAAGATTACAAAGAAAGTCACACTGCACTTGTTGAGTAATCTGCGATACGAAGCTGCAAAGTGTGAGTACAGCCCAAGTCTGAGCGACGTGAGTCAGAACGATCCCATCTCTGACTCAAACAGCTGGTGTCGCAGTGCTGTGGCACTTCAGAGGTTGCTCCTCCTAACCTGTTCAAGTCAAAATCCCGGTTACGCCGCACCTTCTGAGCTTCAACTTTCTCCTCCTGTCCACCTCCAGCCTCTGAGGGCACTGACCTGTTCACGGTGCTGCTCCACGAGTTCGGCCACGCGCTGGGGCTGTCCCACTCCTCCTCCCGCCAATCAGTGATGAGGCCGTACTATCAGGGTCCTGCTGGAGACCCCCTTCTTTACCGCCTGGGGAACCCGGACCTGGAACACATCACCCAACTCTATGGTACGTCGCATCAGAGCGGGGGGTGTGTGCAAATACTGCCTGGGTTCAAAGGCATCGTCACCGACAGGAACCTAAGGACAAACCACAGGCCAAGCATCAATACACCAAAAAAGACTGAGAGAGACAGAGGGACACCCGTGTGTGTAGGTGGTTGATAGTCTGTTGTGGACAGACATGTGTGAGCCTCCTGATGACTCTGGCTTTAGTTGTGGGGTTAAAAAAACTTTTAAAGTTGTTTTTTTAGATGCAAGAGGGGTGATTTGTGCACATGCAGACATCCCTCTGTCTCTGTGGGAACGGAAAAGGATCGAGTTAGGATTCAAAATTCCCTTCTCCAATCCTGAACAATACTCGGCTTTCATGGGCCTCACTGAGGATAGCGCGGAGGCTCTGATTGTCCATCCATCCATCCATCCATCCATCCATCCATCCATCCATCCATCCATCCATCCATCCATCCATCCATCCCTATGAATGTGGGAATCAGTTTGGTATTGGAGCCCTGCCACGGCCAAGTGGCCTGCTGTGTCCAGATTTAGACATGGTTTGGACAGTTTCCCATTGATGATTTGAGACTGACAATAGACGTGTGGCAGCAGAGTGATGCAGTGACTGGAGAAAACTCACAGAAAGATGCTCTCAGCTCCTGTGTGAGAACATTGTGGGGGCGTATGGATGAACGGACAGACGGACGGGTGGCTCTTTTAGACTATTAACTCAAATCTCACAAACTTCCGGCTATCCTGATACCGGACATCTTCACGGGGACGTTGTCGTTCTGTCGGACATGAGTCGAGGGCGCTCTCCTGGCGAGACGTTGTGAGGATAGATCCCGAGTTTGTTGATCCTCTAAACTCTCTGCCGAAGGAACAAAGCTGCTTTACTGCGTAATCCGAGACAACACGCTCAAAACATAAAGTCACGTTTTAAAAAAATGTATGTCAATGTAAAAATAAAAGAGACGTTTGTAAGTGTTCAGGACAGTTAGATGAAAACTCTCTCTGGCAACTTCAGGATGTCACTGAAGTCTTGTCGAACAAGTGTTGAAGTGCCAAGAATATGTTTAAATACATAAACCACAGATTAGAACATAAAGTAAATTTGAAAAGGGGGACATTTGGACATCTTTTTCGCTGTAAGGTCCAGCTTTACAACATTCACACCATCCAGGTCACTCACTATCCGATGGTTTTGGTCCTTAAATTCACACACGAACAAGACACCGACAGTCTATTTCAATAAATTGTATTTTCATTTTGTTTATTTGTTTATGTGTTCTGATGTAGGTAAAAGGAACCAGCTGGTGGTGACTGACGCCCCTCGCCTTGTCCCTGAGCCTCCACTGCATCGCAGGGACCACCGGCACCACCACTACCACCGGCACCATCCCCATCACAGAAACGGGTGGGGTTTTCATCCAACCTCCACAGCAGCACAGCAGCCCACCATGTGCTGTCTCCTCTGTTTCTGACCCCAGTTTGTGTCTCATGCAGCCCCCCCATGGACCGCTGCAACACCAGTTTTGATGCCGTGGCGAAGATCCGTGGGGAGACGTTCTTCTTCAAAGGTTGGAGTTTGTTTGTTGTTTTTTTCTGCCGTCTCCTCCTGGCTCTGGTGGTTGGACCCTCTCCTTCTATGTGTCCTCTCGCCTCTCTTCAGGCCTGACCATGTGGCGGGTCAATGGCAGGGACCTGGTGTCAGACCGAGGGGCCTCGGTCAGGAGGCTATGGAGGGGCCTCCCTGCCGACCTGCCCCGGATCCGCGCTGTGCTGGAAAGGCAGTCGGACCATGGCATCATTTTCATCAGTGGTATGGTGGAACCCCAGAATGCAGCTCTGCTTCAGTAGGCCTTTGATGAAGTTCTGTTTCCCCTGGGTTGGGATCTCCCTGCAGGTTCCCGCTTCTGGCTGTTCAGAGACCTGTCCCTGCAGGAAGGCTACCCGCAGCCCTTGTCTGCCCTGAGGATGGGCGTCAGTTTGGCTGCAGCAGACTCCGATGATGGCAACGGGGACGACAGAGCAGTGGTCACGGCAGGTGGAGGAGATGGGAGGTGGGGCCTGGCCTGGGACCCAGAGGAAGGCCCTGTGTGGGGGGAGTTGGAGGGCCCTGAGGAGGAGAAGCAGGGAGACTCCTGGACCCAGCTGCTGACAGACGGCGTGAGCGGCATCACCACGGACAGCGACGGTGAGGGTCCCTATTCATTAGTGCCACTTTTACACAAATCTGTGGTGCTGACAGATGTCGCCTCTCCGTCCTCCATAGGCTCCATTTATCTCTTCAAAGGCGACTCCTACTGGAAGTTTTCCTTTCCGGGCTCGCCACCACATGACGGATACCCGCGGTCCTCTGCTGAAGACTGGCTCGACTGTGGCACCTCGCTGCCGTCGTCGTCGTCCTCTTCTGGTGTGGATGGCCTTGCCCTGTCTCTGCCCACAGGGCGGCAGAAGCTGAGGGAGAGCTGGAGGGCGGAAGAGGACGAGGCTGACGGAAGGAGGCAGGACGGCCACAGGGACCAGCATGTGGGTTCGTGGGACGGGTCTCGCACGCGGACGCGGTGCACGTGCCAAAGCGGGGCCCCGGGTGGCACGCCACCACAGATGACCACTGCCGTGCCACTGCTGATATGGACATTGTGGACGCTTTGAAGACGGTGGAATTGAGCAGCACCCAGAAGAACCTCAGACACAGACTGGTACCAAGCTGCTGGTTTTACTACCATTTCCTGCTTCACCACTTTTAGCTGCAAACTGACAGTTTTTTTGCACATTATTCAAAAATCAGTTCCACTAAAAAGGCCCTTTACCACCCCCAGAGGTATCTCGGTGTTGTGCAGGATTAAGCGACATCATTTTTCAGAGAAAGAATCACCGCACTGACCCTCACAGGCTGGCTGGAGTGCTGTACGACAACTCAACTTCCAGACGTCATCGTCTCTGACACTTCTTTTTATTTTATTAAAATAAATCCTGTTGACCACATCGAACCGCACGCTGACATTTCTGACTGCCCACCTGTTGATATTGTAACTCTCAGGGAGACCTCCTGGGGATGTGTCACTGACCAGCTGCCCTAACAGGCTAAAACTAAAGACTAAAGAGAAATTATTAACAATGTTTGTGGATGCTCAGTGCCATCCTGTTTCTGTTTGACTCATTATGCATTATGTAGGCCTGGGAGTGCCCCGACTCACCACCACCCCCCAGTGGGCACGACTCAAATTCCCACTGAATGCTTGGGTAATGTTGTTGGTACTGTCAACTTGGCCTGTTTTTTTTCTCTTTTTTTTCAGAAACCGTCGACCTCCCTCTGATGCTCCAGGCTGTGTTGCCTGTGTTGCTGTTGTACACGTCTTTGTGAAACCAGAGCCACCTGCTCTTATTGGTGCCTGAGGGCTGGGAAAGCTTTGATGCATCTCTTCGGCTGTGATTATGTGTGAGTTGTCAATGGTGGCATTGGGGAACCACCAACTGACAGCTGATGCATTGAGGAATCCTCAGGTCGACCCCTCCTATTGGCCCACGTCATGTTGCACTCATCAAGCCGGCCGCGGCCTCTTCCAAACTTTCCTGCAGCAGTGGTGAACACTGAGAGAGGTCCTGACGCTGACCACCTTTAAAACGGACAGACTTGTCACAGCGGAGATAGGAGAAAGTTGTGCTCTCCCTATCTGTGACACCCCCAGGGGGTGCTGTAAGGCCCTGATCCATAGGGCCTAACAGCCTAAGCCTAAGGTTGTGTTCAAGTTGCTTCTGTAAGAAGTTCTGCCAATAGAAATTGCAATCACTCATTTAAGCAGCCATGCCATGGCGTTTCATTATGGTCACTAAAAACACGTCAAGTTTTAGATGGAGTCCTTTGAAGGGCTTTTGTGTCTCTACCAAAGTCCAAATCAAACCTACGCCATTGCCACAGGCCCTGTATCACTCCAGCAGTATATTGGGAACAGTCAGTTGTGGCAGATAACTTCTGGTCTACTTTCATCTGACGGTACCTTCCAAGCCTACAGGGAATATCTAAATGGCAGAGTGACAGGGAATGGCTTGCTGTGGACCAAGTCCCACAACTCCCATGAGCACTCTGGCCAGTGGGCAGAGTCATTAAGATACATCCTGGAGCAGATGGAAGGGTCAGAACAGCTATTGTCAAAGTTAAAGACAAGATCTATGTCCGGCCTGCCACCCGACTCATCCGGCTGCCCAAGATCAGCGATTCAGAGGATAACAGTTGAAAGGCTTTCTCTGGACTTTCAAATGTGCTCAAGACAGACATTTGGGGCGGCTTTAAGAGGAAGCCCTATGGATCAGGGCCTGACAGCACCCCCTGCTGGCGAGGGGATGTATGCTTTCAGGACAAATCTGGGCATGTTTCGCCACCAACGAGCTGTTGCGCAGTTCACAAGCAGACCTTGCGATGTTGCAGGGACTTTCGTGTGTTGCTCGTGTGAATTTGAGGGTAACTTTTCTTTGTTTCGTGCATTTACAGTTTATCTCAGTTGCTTTGTTGCATTTGTCAAATCAGAATTGAAATTCTCAAAACTGTTTGTTCAGTCTCCATGTCACTTGTGCACATCAAAAAAGCAGTTTGTCATTTCTTTGAACAAGTTGCAAATGCTTTGGTGCATCCTGCAAATGATTATGTCCAATTCTGTTCTGTTTGCCACATTATCTTTTGCTTTTGTCATATTGATCAAAATGTATTATCATGGGTCTCTGTTAAATTTTCTCACTCCCCACCATTTAGGCATGAGTTCATTGTATAAGTCTTTATGAGCAAAATGGGTGAACATGTTGTCAAAATAGCTCAAACACATTTCCTGTTATTTGCATCATGGTTTTAGAAAGTAATGCCATAAGACTGAGAGAGATACAGAGTGCTGTTAGAGAAATTCATCACAAATGAATTTTTTGGCCTACATGATACACAAAACAACACAGAGTACTTGAACTTTAACACAGTTAGTTTCTCCTGTGTGTCTCAACGGCAGAAAAACACACAGGGAGGATACCGACCTTGAGGGACCGACTGGCACAGCCGACACTTTGATATACGTTGCACCAGATGTGGACATACAGATAACACATCTGTTGGGGAAGGCTGGATCCATCTGGCCCGACCAGCAGAATATAATATATCTGGACAACGAAAAAACGGGGCGCTTACATGTCAGCCTCCTGTGTAGAATCCTGCTTTTAAACTTCATTTGCTTAAACTTTTGTAATCTTTTTGCTAATGTTGGGGAAAAATTTGAGGGACTCTGGTTCGCCGGGAACAAAAGGCCCCGGCGTGCAGAATTGCTCCGTTGACCACGTGTTTTTCCTTTGCAGTTCTTTCTTGTTGGGGGATCCTCAGAGCAAACGGACGTCAATAAAATGAGAGCTGAGACTGTAGGACCCGATGTAACAGTGTTTACTGAATATTAGCAAAAGTTGGGTTACAATCGAAAAATAATGAAAAGACAAAAGCTACAGCGCTGGGCTCTGCATGCGTCCACACTCGTCACAAGTTGTTGCCGAAGAGCACCGGGTCTTCTTCTGCTGTGAGTTTTGTTGCTTCTCTGGCTTCGCCTCTAAGACGTGCACCCCCTGTTGAGATGGTACTCTGCTATGTGTATGTGTTGTGTCGGTTGCAAAATGCGTTGTCGTGTTTCAGTTGTGCTTATGCCTAAATGAATCAACAGTGAAAACTTATGAATGCGTTGTGTTGTATCATGGAAACATGTGTACAGAAATGTTTATAATGTAAAATCCCTTCACTAATCAATAATAAAACTGTCACACTTGTGTTCAACTTGAACATCAGCCTCAATCTCGTTTGTGTCTCACCTAAAACACCTGCATCAGGACCTGACAGTAATAAAAGAACCGGCTGTTGGGACATGGTGGCCCGAGAGGGTGCTGCCCGCTCTCAGAAAACTCCAACAGTGCCGTCGTAGAGTATAACATCATCTTTCACAACATCCAAACAGTCAGCCTGTCAACTATTGACAGAGTTCTGAAAGGACACCAAATGAACACAAATGAACATGAAGCAGCTATACACCGTTCCATTTGAAACAATGAAAGAGTGAAGGAGCAGCACTGCCAGTATGTACACGTATGAGCCAGCAGTCACAGTACCTCACTTTAAACAGTGTAACTTTGTATAACGACATACAGTACAGTGAGTGTGACCATTTGCTATGGCTGTAGAAAAAAAATAAGCCATATGTGCTGTATACATCTGATGTAACTGTATCTTATGCAAAATAAAAATGCATGTAAATAATAAAACTGTTTTTTTTTGTCTTTTGGTTATGGCTTATAATAGAACTGGAAGCAAATGAACCATCGCACAACTTCATCTGTATGAATGAGGCTGGCTTCAACCTAACAAAACACAGAAGGCGTGGTCCAGATTTAAATTGGCCACAGAGCTACGGTTGATGTGCCAGGCCAGTGGGGTGGGAACATAACCATGGGTGCTGCTATGATAATGGTATACCGACAAATATTCCCATTATTGGGCCATACAATACAGAGCTACTTGTGACCTCTTCAGACACACTCTGCAGGGATATCAGTCCTGAACAGGAGAGGGATCAGAGTGGGGATGAATTGCCAAAATATGTCATAGTTTGGGACAATGTCAGTTCGAACAGTTTGCTCCAACATCTTGGGGCAGTGGTTTGCAACTAAAAACAGGATGCTGCCACATCGAAAAACTTCAACAATCCAACAACTCCCTTCAATCCACGTTAAAACACTCAGTGAAAAATGGACTCTGTCGTTAAAGAAAACAAAACGCTAAAAGAATCAAGACTGGATATCCAAACAAGAAGCAAGAGTGACAATATAATCTTCTCCTGTATTCCCAAAAATACACCCGCTTGATCTGACCTAAATACTGCACAAAATTTATGAATTTAGCGCTAAGCAAATGCTATCCTGGATGAAAGAAATTAATACGGTCTGAAACCTCACAACAGTATTTTTTATATTAAAGCAAGAATCAAATACAGACAATTAAGGTAGGAAACTGTGGAAATAGTGCTTAGCACCGGATACCCTGACTAACAAACACATAAATACAGTCTAAAAAAACCCCCAAAAAACAAAGGACAGCCATCGGCCATCAGGCCTAAATCCTGTCTGAGACTGAATTTTGTGCTTGGCACAAGATATCATGGATGAAACACGAATTTGTTCTGAAACTGACAAAAAATAGCGATTAGCATCAAACCTAAATCCTGTCTTAAACTATATATATAATTTAGTAATAATTTAGTAATAATTTACTACTTCTATGCTTTTTATTCTTGTTTGCTGGAGTTAGGGTGAAAAGTTCATCATAGGTTAGAGTGTGTAAGTGCTTTCAGTAAATAACAGGGTGTGGCAGATGTTCTCCATTTTTTCAGTTGACTTTAGAGTGGGGGTCTTGAGCCCCCTATTGATTACTGTCTCTCCACATTCCTCAGTTCTCTGTGCTCTGGTCTCTTTCCTGTTGGTGTTTGTAATCTCTTTCAGGCATCTAAACAGTCTTGCAGGAACTGGAAATGCCAGATGCAAACCCCCAACTTTAAGTGGCGATTTATGACCCCTTCTAGGAGATTGGGAAAAGTGATCAGTAACTTGTTGTGCTTGTGGGGGAATGCTGCAGGACATTTGGGAAAGGCCAATCAGGTCTTTCGACACTAATCAGGCCATGATTCGAACGAGCCTCTGCCAATGGGAGATGAGATGATGGGACTGGCCCAAGGACCGAGGAGGATAAAGAACAGAGCAAAGGATAGTTAGGCATCTTTTTCTCAGCTGAGCATAAGACCTACTTTTTGTCTGGTTGCGAGGGAGAAATCGACCCAGAGCTCTGCACCCGCACAAATCTATCTGTAAGATTATTCTTTGATTCATGTATTAAATGACTCTCTCTTTTACATTGATTAATGACTCCTTTTCAATCCAATCAAGAAACACACAGGAATAACCTCCAACAGAGAAACACACCAGTTCTTCTCAGATCATTAATTACCAGAGATGTACCTGGGTTTGTTGAGACAACAGTCTGTTGTGTCGGAGAAAATCAGGGAATCCCACGGAGAGCGTCCAGTTAGCTCACAATCCCCGGCAAAGTGAAGGATGGAACTGATGTTGCCAATGGTTCTTTCACAAAAGCAGTTACTTTGGTTCCAATTTTTGAGGTCATACTTGTGTAACAAGCATGTTTCTTTCATGTTTGACATTTGACCCATATAGCTAAATAAGAAAAACTAAAAGTTCTGTTTCAAGCAAAACTTGCGTCTTTTCAGTTAAGTTTTCCCCACTTTTAATTCATTTTAACATTTATTTTTTCATTGTCTCAATATTACAGGTTGTTCTGTCATTACAAATGTTGATAATCCACTGTCTTGATGCACCTTTTTGAATGATGTTTATGATTTTTGGTTGCTGATGTGATTCAAGGACGATCAGCAGTAATATTGCCTGATTGTCCTGCTGTTGTTTACAGCATCAATGAATACAATAATACAGTTCACCCAACTTCTTTTCAAGTGAAATGAGCAGTGGTTGAACCTGTTGCTACTCTAATTGTAGCAAACAAACAGTGCACAAATATTTACCAAAGATCAAGTGTGACGAAGAACTCAATGACTCTACAGACTTTTTCCTCTAACGCATCAATGATCCACATGACATTGCAGAACATTTTTCTGTGCGTTCACTAGATCACCAGCAGGATGACAAACTGGCTCTACTGCTGGGACACAGAGGGTTTAACACCTTCTACAAACAGCCAGCAACTTCTAGAGAATATCTCCATCTTTGTAAAAGCCAACATGTTTCCACACACTGGACCAAAATGCTGGTATGAAGATCTCTTGCTCGCTGTCTCTGTGCTGCATTTTGGTGTCACTCTGAGATTCACACTGCTGTTGGTGCGAGCTGATGACATCACAGACAGGCAGACTGGATAGAGCAACGTTTAACGTCTTAAGCATTAAGATTGTGGAAAAAAACTACATCCATGAAGCTTGCTGTGCTGAAATCCAACATGCAAATTTCCAGTATTAATAATATCAGTTCTGTAGAATTTCAAACAATTTTTCATCAATAAATTTCAACTGGAGGGCTGACGTGCCGAGCACAGATCTGTGAGCTGAATTGTAGGAATACGAATGGATCCATCGACGCGGTCAAACAATCGTTACACCCTTATAAAAACACAAAAATACAGTCTGAAACTGAACAGATCAGAATTTTACACATTAAATCAGGGATCAAACCCACATAAATACTGTCTGAAACTGAAGAAATTAGCAGTTAGCGCAGAAAATCCTTCATGAATCACAAATAAAAACAGTCTCAAGGTGAAGATGAATCAGTGATAAGCACGCAAAGCTTCATCTGGATCCAGGGTGACAAGCAGGTGCCAAGAAGAACACCCGGTCAAAGAGTCACATGACAACGGAGCTCAGAACCTCGCATCCAGTCAGTTATCAGCTTCACATTTTACCACAATTCAACTTAAATCCACCCTCAGTTTTACATATTCATGAAATGATAATTACATTGCACAGATCCTCACGGAAATAAAATACATTTTCATTTTTTCACTCACAAAGTCCTGATTTTAAAGCGTCTCCACTCAAGGACAGGCTGAAAAAAAAAATTGGCCGCTCACCGAGAATTAAGGAGTCATAGAACTGCTCACCTGCTCTCTGGGACTTGTTGCTTGAAAGCCTCCATGATGGAGAAGAAGAGGCCAACACACTCTCCAGCTTCTTTATAGCGTCCTCAAAGAGAGAGATAGGACATGGCTGCAGAAGAGAAGGTCAACCTCCACAATGTCTCCATCGTCCTCAGCTGAGTCCTCTCTGAGCTGGAAGCTATTTGGGACACTCCTGCCCAGGTTGCTCCAGGAAGACTTCAGTACTTCAGCAGAAAATGCCAGAAACCTTCAGACCAACATTTTCCACATCCACAGTGCTCAAGAGCAGGCTGCACTGTGCTGTGCAGAATGTGGGCGTGGGCATGGCCGTTTCCTTGCAGCAGAATCTTTAGTTTGGTCTTCAAGTTGGTCAACACAGAGTTGTGAATCCATTCCTTTCCATATGATGTGTATTATGTGTACTATGTATTGACAGTGAATATACTGTACATGAACCTGTACAAACATTGTTGATCAAGGAAATGACACCAACATGTAGAAAGGAATAAACATTTTATCTGCTCACAGCATTTATCTATCAAGGTCTGTAATCTATGTGATCCCTTCATGTGACTTGAGCTTTATATGGATTTTTCTACTCTATATTAAGTACTGAATGATTAATTTGATTTTCAGAATCCAACATCATGAACAATCAAAGTTCAACAGTCTTCTGCATTTGGCTCTGCTCATGCATGGATTGACACCTGCAAGAGTCCAACCAGATTAGAAGTGGACTGAATGGACATCATGTCCCAGTGTGTCTCAGTCTCAGGACATCATTAGGGCAGGAGGAACTGGGACACTGACGCTTGTGTCTTCTGTCCTCTTATTGGTCTGCAGTGTTGCTCTGCCCATGCCTCCTGTCTTCTGTTTGCCAGCTGCCGTGCTCCACTGAAAACAGGTGCCTGCACAGTGGCAGTTTGCCTCATGATGGTCTCCATTGATGCTGGCCAGCCAGGGATGTTCCTCCGCCCGCTCACTTCTGGACCACTGCTAAAGTTTTAACTTCAGGGAAACGCTGTTCAATTGGGTGGAACAGACATCAGCTGCCGGTGCCAGTGTTGTCAGCAACTCTGGTGACAATACCACCCACACCGAGGTCAGGAAGTCCTGCACAAATCCTGTCCATACAGTCAATGATCCCAACATGATTATTTTCTGGTCTTAGTTTTTCCTCTATTGGTTTGACATGACATCTAAAAGCAAATAAAGGACCAATCTGTATCTTACAGGACAGGGGGCAACCTGAGCATGGAAGGGAACTGCTACAAGTTGCCTTTCTTGAACTCTTAAGAAAACTTCTGTTCAACAGAGGAAAAGTAAAACGAATATATAGACTAAAATTCACTGATATCCTGCTCGAGCTGCCATTCTGCCTGATCAGAAGGTTTTTGCCTGTCATACTTAAACACACACATAATAGCAAAAGTCAGAAAACAAACATTAATAAGCTGCTTTACTCTTGTAATAAGCAAAAACAATCTTACAATGAAACAAATGAAAATTCCTGCTTGAAAGAAGCCAAAAAGAAGTGCTGAACAAACATGTTGATGAATGTGCTCCAAGAGAATCAAAGACGTTCTCCATGTTTCCAAATAAAGAAAAGACACAAGGCGATCATCTCCATGACAACTGATGATGCAGGGTAACATCCAGAGGAACAGCGGCTCCATGCTGGACTTTGAGTATGACAGTGAAGCTGCTCTCACAGCTTTTCACACTGCACCACTGAGCCTCCCATCTGGATGAAGCTCTGATCTCTGAACACCAGCAAGACTAACTCAGTGACCATAGTGCTCCCACCTGCAGGCAGGAGAGGGGAGAGCAGAGGTTAGGATCTCTCACTCTCTCTGACACACACACACACGCACACACACACGCACGCACAAGCACACGCACGCACACGCACACGCACGCACACACACACACACACACACACACACACACACACACACACACACACACACACAC